>PVIR01006059.1:0-67993 GCA_004026965.1 Petromus typicus
TCAGTTTGACAATTTATTGAAATGGAACATGTCTTTAAATGTCTATTAGTTATTTATATTATTTTAAAAATTATTTTTAGTATTTTATTTTCTCTAATATTATTGGCTTGTAAAAGTTTTTTTTTTTTAATTCTTTTTTGGTACATTTTATATATACACATCACGATCATACTTAACATTGGGAATTTGTACCAGTATATGACAGGAGTTAATTCTCATTTTTCCCCATTCTCTTACCCACCTTACAAACACTCACCCTCAGCTCTTTTTTTGAGACAGGGTCTCACTGTGCAGTGCAGGCTGGCTTTGAACTCACAGTGACTCTGCTCCATCGACCTCCCAAATGCTGGAACTTCTGGCTGTGATACCACATCCAGCTGTCTTTTCTTTTAAATGCTAAATCATTCTGGAGTCATTTCTCTGGAAAACAATCACCCTTCCTTCTAGGACCAACTTTTAAAAAAATTGTTTGATGCTGTTTCTCTTTTACCCTGAGTACTGTCTACATTTTAGTTCCTTCTGAAATCTTGGACTCTTCTGATATTGTGTACATTTGTCTGGTGCCTGTAAGAGGTGGTGGCTTCATTAGGTTAGTAAGTTGGTGCTGAATACTGATTATAATTTTTATTCTTTCTGATGAATTGTTTTCTTTTGAGAATTCTTAAATACTTTCCCTTTTTTGAGTTTCTTGTATAACCCTAAGCTCCTTCTTTTTTTAACTTAAAAAACTGTGAAATTTACATAGCATACAGTTAACCATTTTAAAGAGAATTCAGTGACGTTTAGTACATTCACAATGTGAAAACAACCTCTCTATCTGGATCCAAAATATTTTCATTGATGAAGAAAGCCTGTGCTCATTAAGTAGTCACTTTGAATTTCTCCTTCCGCATCCCTTCTGCAGCCACTCATTTACTTTCTGTCTCTGGGTTTATTTACTTACCCTGGATATTGAATTGTAATGGAATTATAATTTGTGATGATTTATGTCTGGCTTCTTTCTTTAATGTAACATGGTCCTTCTGTGTGTTGTACATGCACTGGTACCTTATTCCTTTTAATGGCTGCTGAGTAATACTGCATTATATGTGTAGCCCACATTTTGTTTACTCATGCTTCCACTGATGGCCGGTTATGTTGTTTGTATCTTTGAGCTACGGTGAATAGCCTCTGTAACATTTGTCTTTTAAGAATGTGTTTAATCCTATATCCCTAGGATTAAAATGCTGGATTGGTGTAATAGTCCTATGCTGAACTTTTTGAGAAATCTTGGAACTTTTCCACAGTAGATTCTCTGTTTTACAGTTCTCATCAGCAGCATTTGAGTGTTTCAATTTTTTTGTGTCCTCGTTTCCTCGTTCATGAACTGCCATCCTGATGGATGCGAAGCATCACCTCATTGTGGCTTTGCTTTCCCTTTCCCTAGTGATTAATGATGCTAGCCATTTTCATATGCTTGTTAAAGTTGTCTTTTTATTATTAAGTTGTAAGAATTCTTTATAAATTCTAGGATCTAGAGCCTAGTATATGGTTTGCACATATATATTGCCTTTTAGATTGTTCATTTTCTTGGTAGTATTGTTTGATGCACCAATGTTTTTCATCTTGGTACAGTCTGATTTACCTACTCTTTTGTTGCTTGTGCTTTTAGGGTCCTCTTTCAGACATTGCCATATCCAAAGTCACAAAGATTTATTTTGTGGTTTTTTACTAATAGTTATAAAGTTTTAACTCATAAACTTAGTTTTTTGATCTAGTTCAGAAAATTTTTGTCTCTTATGAGATAGGGGGTATAATTTCATTTTTATTTGTTCCTTTCTAGCTGGTCCATTTGTTGGAGAAAGTTTTCCCCAGTGAATGATGTTGGCACAGTTGTTGCAGCAGTTGACTTTTGATGTATGGACTTATTAATGCTTAATTCTTTTTCATGACCATCCTTATGAAATACTCAACTGACTTGTTCATCCATTTTGACATTGGGAAAAATGAGTCTCCAGCTTTGCTCTTCAGATTGCTTTGGTTATTTGGGGTCCCTTACTGTTCCATCTGACTTTGGGAACTAGCGTTTCCATTTCTCATTTCTATATTCAAGACTTGGGAGTTTTGATAGGGACTACGGTTGAGTCTGTAGAAAGCTCTGGGGAGTTTTTCCATACTTACAGTATTAAGTCTGATACAGAAGTTTTGATTGATAACTTTTTCTTTTTCTTTTTTTTGAGAGTAGGAAAAGTTTATTGAAAAAGAAAGCTTTTGCCTAAAAGGGACAGAAGGGGACCCAAAAGTGGGGGCCCCCTGGTAACTTTCTTTTAGCACTTTAAATCATCTGGCTTCCCTATTCTTGGGACAGACCTCTTACATCTGTTGTTGATCTTAGTGAGGCTCAATTCATGATGTGTTGCTTCTCTGCTTCCTTCTTCCTGCTTCCAAACTTCATGTCCATCTTTCAGTGGTTTGGGTGTAATTTGTCTCTATGTGGATCCTTAGCTGTTCTACTTAGAGTTGGTTGAGTTTTTTAGACTTTAGCGCAAGTGCAAGAGTCCTGTAACCTATGTTTTTTAATCTTTAATGGAAAAAGTGAGGTTTGTATTTATTTATTGGTCTTAAAGACTGAACCTGGTGCCTTGTACATGCTAAGTATGTTGTGTACCACTGGCTACCTGACCCCGTAATATGGGCAGTTCTGGCAATATTACTTAGTTGTTCAGGTTCATGACCCTATCAGATACCACATTTCTTCTGTGAACCACAGGACATTGGGCTGTAGGTCACAACCAACAAGAAAAATTCTCCACAGGACCATATGTATGTGGCATTTTTCAGTTTGGACTCTGAATAGTTAATGTATTAGCATTATTATGTGCACATTAATACTTCATCTACATTGTAGTCGAGTATGGTGGTACATTCTGGGAGGCTGAGGCTGGCGAATCGGAAGTTTGAGCCCAGCTTTGGGAATGCAGCGACTTAGCAAGAACCTCTCTCAAAATAAAAGTTTTAAGATGGATGAGGATATAACCCAGTGCACAGCCCTCTGAGTTCATTCTCTAGTCAGAGGAAAGCGGACTAGCCTTTTAATGCAGTCCCAATTAGAAAACCAGAAGCATTCCTTACAGATCCAAAGAAAACAATCTTGAAATTCATATGGAGCCAGAATTGCAGAATAGCAAAAGCAGTTGTGGACAGCAAGAATAAAGGAGGGGATATCACAGTCCCAGATTTCAAGTTATATTACAGAGTTACAGTGATTAAAAATAGCATCATACTGGCACAAAAACAGATGTGAATCAGTGGAACAGAATAAAAAAGCAGAGGCTGGGGAATTTAGCTCAAGTGGCACTGTGCCTACCATGGAAGCACAAGGGCCTGGGTTTGATCCCTGGTACCAGAAGAAAAAAAAAAAAAGAATAGGGAAGCAGAAACAATCCCAGGTACAAATAGTTGTTTGATCTTTGACAAAGGGACCAAAAACATACTCTAGAGGAAAGATAGCCTCTTTATTAAATGGTGCTGGGAAAACTGGATATCCATATACAGGAGATTGAGTTTATGCTATCAATTTCACTATGTACTAAAATAAATGAAAATGGATCAAAGATCTAAATGTTAAAACAGTAACACTTAATTTGTTGAAAGATAAAATAGGTAAAAATCTTGAAGACATAAGTATAAGTAGGGATTTTCTGAACAGAACCCCAGTGGCATAAGACATAACACTAATAATCAAATAGGATCATGTCAAATTAAAAAGCTTTCACACAGCAAAGGAAACAGCCAACAGAGTGAAGAAATGACCCATAGAATGGGAAAAAATTTTTGCCTGCTCTTGCTCTTTGGACAATGGACTAGTAGCTAGAATATATAAAGAACAACAACAACAACAAATCAGTCCCTCCACCCCCAAAAGAAACCAGCTTAGAAATGGGCAACTGAAATGAATAGACACTTCCCAGAAGTACACCTAGTGAATAAATACCTGAAAAAGTGTGCATTCTCACTGCCCATTAGAGAAATGAAAATTAAAACAACAGTGAGATCTTGTCGTAGTCTAGTCAGATGACAACAACTGCTGACAACATTGTGGATGAAAAGACTTCTACATTATTGATAGGAATGTAAACTAGTGCAGCCATTATGGAAATCAGTATAGTGATTTCTCAAAGAAATAAAAATAAAAATTCCATTTGAACCAGCTATTCCTCTTTTGAGATATCTTCCTGAAAGAATTAATTGCATCATTTATTATAGTGAAATGCATATCCATTTTTATAATAGCACAGTTTATAATAGATGAATCTTGCAAATGGGCTATATGTCCATCAGTAGATGAATAGATAGAGAAAATATATGTATACACAGTGGAGTACTACTCTGCCATAAAAGTAAACTTGAGGCATTTGTAGGTAAATGGGTGTTTCTTGAGACCATTATGTAAAATATCTTAAACATCATATGACTTCACTTATATGAGAAACTATCAAAAAGAACAAAACAAAAGATAGACCATAGGAAGTAGGGACATCTTTTTCAAGTGGGGAATGAGAGATGGATGGGGAGGGAGAGTAGGAAAGAGAATGGAGAAAAAAGGTAAAAATGGAAGCTTTTGCAAATGGGTAGGGGACCAAGACTTGGAAGGAGCAGGGAGGAATAGAAGGGGTAGGGGACCAAAAAAAAAAAGCTATGTTATGTACGTGTACCAACTCCTCATGATAAGTGTAATCATTATGTACTGTGAACATACACTGATAAAAAAGAACTTAAAACTTAAAAAAATGAATTAGTCTTGGGGCCAGGGATTTAGCTCAGTGGTTCAGGCGCCTGTCTTGCAAGTGCAAGGACCTGGGTTCGATCCCTGGTAACCACATAACAATACTGGGAGTGGAGACTCACCCCAGCAGCAACCAGTACCATATACCACAGTGCTGGGCGTGGTGTCGCACGCCTGTAATCCCAGCACTCGGGAGGCAGAGGCAGGAGGATTGCTGTGATGTGAGTTGGAGGCTGAGCTCAGGGCCAGCCTGAACTACAAAGTGAGACCCTGTGTCACATACATACATACACACACACACACACACACACACATGCAAATAATTAGTCTTGGTTAATGTGGCAGTATTATTGGTAGTTTCTTTAGAAATGACTTGCCAGGGCCGGGGATGTTTCTAAGTGGCACAGCACCTGCCTGGCAGGTGTGAAGTCCTGAGTTCAGTCCCCAGTATCAGAAACAAAGAAGGAAAGAAAGAGCTTGTCAAACAGAAAGTATTACAAATTCTCCTTACTTTGAACAAAGAACTGGACAAGACGAACCAAAAATGGTATCAGAAGTTTATTTGAAAAGTGAGGGGTGAAGGGACAAGGAAAGAACTAGCTCTATAGAGTGAACTTGGGCTGAACAATGAGGAAAATGAAAAAGAGCAAACAGAAGCACACTCTGGATCAGGGAGACACAGAGTAGGCTACTGCGAAGCTTCCCGACAGCAGCCTCATCTTGTAAGTCGTCCACGTCCTGTGGGATCCTGTGAGAAGTTCCACATAGGGATCCTGAGAACTCTTTGGCCCTGTCGTTGGATTTTGTAATTGACACGTCCCACTTATTCCCCAGCCAGTTTCTGCAGGCCCTGCCTCCTATGTCATTTTCTCTGAAAGACATACACCCCGTAAATCTTTATGGGGAACCGTAAGGGTAAAGGGCTCTGTCTTCTGGGGCTTCTAGCCCTAAGGAAGGGGCTTTAGACCTGCTCCCCTAGGGATTTCGTGTTCTCTGACTACGTGGGGCACTCCAGCTCGCTGGCTGGGTTGAAGGATAAGAACCTGTCATAAAATAAGGAGAGAAGAGCTAGTGATTTTCAAGCTGCCTGCTGGATGGAGAAAGAAACTTTCCTATTAGCCCGGATGTGCGAGCAGGTCAGACTTCCATGTGTCCTGTAGAGAAGGATGTGTATTAGAGAGGTGTGTGGAATAATTATGGAGAGTCTGAGAGGCAGGGCTCAGCGAGGCCTTGTTTACTTCTCTGTAAACACACTGCAGCGTCTTAGGTCTCACTTTTGAAGAGAACTCTCAAGGCTTTCAGAGACTCCCAGGGGAAGCCTTTCCTTTTTGGGTCCTTTTGTTCTTTGACAGTTCAGATGGGACCAGCTTTAATCTAAAAGATGAATCCAGCAGTCTGTCTCAAGAACCTTTACTGCAGAGGGGTCACTGCTGCAAGGCGCCCTGAAAGGGGGGCTTTTGCTTTTGGCTTTTACTTCTAAGTTTGCAGAAGCACTTGGTGTCCAGGGTGGACACTAGGTAGCAGCCCTGGGCCAGGAGCTAGCAGGACTCATACATTTGGATAGCTTGTTGTACTTGGCCCATGTAGGTGAGATACTGTAAGAGCCTTGTAGTCTCAGTGTCTGCGGTCATATCAGGCTATGGAAATGGTCTTCTGGATGACATCTCAGATGGGCTCCAACTTATCCTCTGAACCCTCATGAGTCACATTGGCAGCAATCAGAGCCAGGAGTCAGATGTCACTTGGCAGTTTTGCCAGATCTCACTTGAGGGTCTGCTTGGTTCTCTGTACCTTTCCAGAAGATTGAGGCTGCTGAGTTGAGTGAAGGTTGTACTTCATCCCTGAAGCCTTTGCCATTCCCTGACTTACTTAGGAGGTAAAGAAAAGTCCATTATTACTTTAGAGAGACTGGACGATTCCAAATCTGGGGATGATTTAAGAGGCACTTTAAGTACCTCATTAATCTTTTCTAAGTGAGTAAGAAGGACTTCAGTTGGACCAGGGCCATTTCCATACCCTGATATGACCACAGACACTGAGACTACAAGACTCTTGTAGTATCTCATAGCTTGGTGACACTGGACCTGTCTTGCTAGCACAAAGTCCCAAGTGGGATAAAGCCTAATTGCCAGTCTACTACAGGTGTGTCTCTCTCTTCTCTATAGGTTGTAATAAAGGAGGCAACTTGGATTTGCTTTTGCAGTTGTAGCCATGGACTGTGCCAGCTTTACAGACTTGTTGGTTGATTGTTGCTAGTCCTAGTCCCGTGAAAACTCGCGTGACCATTTCCAGCATAGCATCTCTCCTGTATGGAAAGAATCATGAAGTGTTTCTATAGCCTTCAGCTATGTCCCTTGGGAAGGACCAGTTTGTTTCCTAAATACCACCAGAGTCCCTTTTTAATTCCACCTTTTCCTGAAGCCCACTTATCTTTCTGGGACAGATATAGATTGGTGTTAATGCTTCCTCCAGAACTGGGAAGAAGGCTCAAGTCTTAAGGGCCTATAGGGCTCCCCTTTTTGCTTCTCTGGCAGCCCTGATTTCCCAAGGGGACTTCAGACATGTCTCTGTGGTGTCCTTTACGGTGCATGACTGTGACCTGTCTGGAAAGATGCACTATTTCTTCTGCGTATATTCCGAGCTGTCCTCTTCTGGATTGTTGCACAAGTGTGTAGCACAACAAAGGCATGTGTGGAATCTGTATAGATATTTAACCTCCATCTTTTCCTAATATCAGTGCCTGAGTAAGAGCTACCAGCTGTGCCTTTTGACCGGAGGTTCCTGGAGAAGAGGTTTAACTTGCACTGACAACTGCATGATCTGCCTTTCCTTGTCCCGAGACAAAGCTGCCCGCATCAGGGAACCATGTCCTGCAGGGTTTTGGAAGGCCAGTCACTGATGTCCTGCCTGTTGGCATAGGTCTGGCAGATTACTTGTTCACAAGAGTGGCTAACTTTTGGACCTCTAGGCATCAAAGAAACAGAGTTAATAGTAGTAGAAGTTTGTGTAGTAACCTTAAGGGTGTCTATGAGCATCACCTGATACTTGCTAAACTGTCCTCTTATTAACCTTGTTTCCAGAATAGCTGATGGTGAGTCAGAACTTCTAGTCTGTGTCCCAAAGTTGACTTTGTAGCTTCTTTAGCAGAGTACAGCTACAGCAGCTACTACTGTCAGGCAGGGGTGGGTATTTAGCAGCCACCTCATCTAATTTCTTTGAAAAGTTACCACTGGCCAGGGTTCTTGACCTGGGCTTTGATTATTTTTATTTTTACTTTTTTAGTTTTTTGAGACAAGGTCTTGCTTTGTAGTTCAGGCTGGCCTTGAACTCACTCCGTAGCCCAGACTGGCCTGGAACTCACAGCAATCCTCCTGCCTGTGCCTCTCGAGTGCTGGGATTACAGTTGTGAGCCACCACGCCCCAGCTCATTCTTTTCTTTGTGTCAAGACCCTTAAAGCAGGTCTTCTCTTTCCTGATACAGAGAGAAGGAAAAAAAGAAAATTCAAGTCAGGTATTCCCAGTACTGGAGCCTGACTTGAGGCATGCTTTCTTTAGTGTTCTAAAGGCATTGTCAGTCCCTTTTGTCTATTCTAGGGGCATAGACCCCGGGACTTCTACATCATGTAAGGGCTTTGCCATTAGTCCAAACTAGGTAGCCAGATCCTACAAAAGCCTGCCACTACTGGGAAGGAATGAAGGTGTTGTTTGGTGGCAGGAGACCCAGAATCACAGACAGCCTGGATCCAGTCCCTAGACACCTGTTCCCCAGGAGTAAGAATATAATCCAGACACTGACTTTCTGGATGGATATCTGAGCCTTTTCTTATCCCTTCTTAGCTAGCCTCTGTGCAGTGTTATGATTAGTTCCTGAGTTGGGCTGTAAATTAGAATATCATCTACCAACTGTAACGAGGTTCCTTGTTGTAGCTGTAGGTTCCTTGGGTCTTTTTTACTGCCTGAGTAAAAGGTGAGAACTGTCTCTGAACTCTGACAAAGGAGAGACATACACCCCATAAATCTTTATGGGGAGCTGTAAGGGTAAAGGGCTCTTCTGGGCCCTGTGGCTAGGTAACATGGCAGTGCTCTTGACCAAAACACAAGCTGAGGAAAAGCCATTTACCAGCTGGGGTAAACAGACTAGGTAGTTAATTTTGCAAACACATGAACAACAAGACATAGCCTTGGAATGAAAAACTGGAGAGAAAAAAGTCTCTGGCCCTCTCCCATCCCTCTTGACTAGAAAGGCAGTAGTTTTCTGTATGACTTGAGGACAGTCTTCTGCATTCCTGGCCTAGCAGATAGAGAGAAAGAGAGAATAAGAAAAGAAACTTGGAGGATAGAAATAAAAATTGTGCCCAATATGGGCACAGATAAGACCTTGGTCTCTGGTATCTGAGCTTCATTCTTGTGGTTGGCCAAGCCAAAATGTCATCTCCTGGCTGGCTACACCGAATGTTATCTGGTCAGTCCTTTACACATGACTTGCCAGACAAAACTATTCCAGGTCCTTCTTGCCTTGAACAGAGTTGGATGAGACCAGCCAAAAATAGTGTCAAAGGTTTATTTGATAAGTGATAGGTGGAGGGGCAAGAAAGAACTAGCGCTGCAGAGTGAACTTGGGTTGAACAAAAAGGAGAAGTGGTAAAATGCAAAAATAAAAGTACATCTGGGGTCAGAAAGACAGAGTGGGCTACAATGAAGAATCCATATGGGTTCCTGTGGAGTCTCCACATCTCATGGGAACCTGCGAGAAGTTCCACATACGGGCCACCTGATAATTATTTAACACTGTCCTGGGGTCTTGGAATTGATGGATCTCACTTCTTTTCCCTATCTGTATCAGTGTGAATGGACATTATTAGTCACCCTTAACTGATGCTAGTTACCATAGCAATAGAGCTAACACTATAACAAAACTTTTGCAGTGAAAGGGTACATCTCAAAATAGAATTCAAGGCACTATAAATTCTACTGCAGTATAATTGGGAAGAAACTAGAGACCAGACACACAAATCTTTAGTTCCTAAATCTTGTACAGAATATTGATTCAACTTTGGAAATATGTGTAGTGAGAAAAGCTGGAGTCCTTGGAATACCCTCAGGACCCTATTTTCAGAGCAGGCGAGAATCCAGTGTTCCTTCTCTATTGCTGCTCCAGGGAAGTCCACCACACAAGCCTCACAGCAGTAGAAAGAGCTCTTTTGTCTCATCAGTTCCCTAGCCCTTTGTGCCACATAAACTCTATAACCATTCTTTTTAGATGAGTATAACAAACTTATGAATGTGAAGACAGAAAACAGTTTTATAGCCCATTCATTCTCAGTCCAAAGTAATATGAAAAGAAGTTGGAATTTCACCGGAATTGCTTACAGCCTTACATGGCAGACTTTCTGCTAGAGTTGGATACTTAAGATTAAAGATTATGTTTATAGAAAGGGGAATGGACAGAAGAGTTTATATACAACCTAAATCCAAGCCTTGGCTCCACCGAATGTCTGCTTTCGGGTGTGGCACAGAAGGAGAAATATTCATACCCTTCTTCTTACTCCCTCAGTGTGGGATCCTATGTCATATTTGAGGAATACAGTTATTTTGAAATATTGAAAATGTCAAGTATAGTGAATTCGAGAATATGAACACTCTTAAACCTACTTCTGGGTTAAGAAACAAAACATTAGAACCCAGTTGACTTTCTGTCTTTCTCAGAGAAAATCACTTTCTTGAGTTTGGGGTCTGTCTTGCCTGACTTGCGTTATACGTGTACATACAGGTGATGTAAACACTGTGTAATATTGTCTTATATGACTGTGGAGCTAAAGTAATTGTGTCGTGCTAAATGCTTTTCTGCAATTTTTATGCACCATTATTTATATGTCATTTATACATGTATGTACACACATGTTCCTTTCACTTACAGCGCTTTAGGCCATTTCAGAAATAGGTCACAGTCTACCCTGGTGCTGCGGAACACTACTGTGTTACCCTTTGTTTGCTGTAACAGTTTCAATCATCCCTGCCACTGTGAACATTCCTGTGACTCATTGAACATATTTGAGAATTTCTCTAAGGTATCAAGAAGTGAAACTGCTAGATTGTAGGGAGTTTTTATTTATTCCCTTTTCTGGAGGCAGGGTCTCACTATGTAACCCACCCTGCTTTACTTGGAACTCTCCATCCTTCCTGCTTCAGGCTGTGAGTGCAGTGATCACAGGCCACCATACCCAGCCATTTAAAAAAAAAATCTTTATTGGGTATGGCCGTATGCTTCACAGAATAGTTGATTGAGACTGTTTACATTCCTATGAAGAGAATAACGTTTGTTTGTATTTATTTGGTTCTGTATTGTCACATTCTTCATATATCTTGTGCTTTTTATTGCTTCCATTGATTGCTAGTGACTTTGAGCATCTTACCATGTTCCTTGATCCTTTGTGGTTCTGTTGTTGTGAGTTTATGTTCCTATCTCTGCATATATTTTCATATTTACTCATATTTTATTTATTGTAGGAGTTACATGCTGTGGTTACTACATTTGTTTTTCTTTGGTAGGGATCAAACCTAGGATCGTGCATGTGCTGGACATTTGCTATACTGTGCCTCCAAACTCTTTGTCTGTTACATCAATCACATATTTTCCCTAAATTTATTTTATGAAGGAAAGAGATTTTAACTTTATGGTAGTTGAATTACCAATCTTTTTTCTTTTGGTTGTATATTTTGTGTGTTCAAGAAGTCATTCCTTTTTTGAGAGGTGTTAGTGCTACAGTTCAAACTCAAGACTGTGCACTCAAGCAAGCATATACCACTGACCTACACACCAGCCCCTTTGTTTTTATTTTCAAGACAGGGTTTTACTGTGGCCCAGGATGACCTTGATCTACAATAGATGGGAATAAAAATATTGTACGACTATGCTAAATTTTACTTTTGTAATAGCTTTATTGAGATATAATTTATATATCATAAAGTTTGCTTATTTGAAATGCATTGTTTAATAGTTTCTGTCATATTTATGTACTTGTATAACCATCATATAAACTAACTTCAAAATACGTCATCATCTCAAAAGAGAATCAGTCTTCACTCTCCATCCCAGAGCTCAGCCTCAAATTCACATCACAGCAATCCTCCTGCCTCTGCCTCCTGAGTGCTGGGATTACAGGCGTGAGCCACCACGCCCGGCACTGTGGTCTGTGGTACTGGTTGCTGCTGGGGTGAGTCTCCACACCCAGTACTGTATGTGGTTACTGGGGGATAGAACCCAGGTTCTTCTGCTTGCAAGACAGGCACTGGAACCATTGAGCTAAATCCCCGGCCCAGTTCTTGGATTTTTTTAAAAAAGGATAAAAAATAAGAATCGAGAGATATGTACAGGTACAAGTTCTCAATAAGGAATATAATCAATGCATTCCTAAAATGTACCAATAAATTCAAATTATTAAAAAAGGATATAATAGAAAATACGGATTTCAGTGCTGGGTGTGGTGGCTCACGCCTGTAATCCCAGCACTCAGAAGGTAGAGGCAGGAGGATTGCTGTGAGTTCGAAGCTACATGGTGAGCTCAGGGCCAGCCTCAAGGACAGAGTGAGACCCTGTCTCGAAAACCTTAAAAGAGAAAAAAAAAGAAAGAAAGAAAAGAAAATGTGGACTTCATTTTTTAAATGTCCTAATGTTTTAGGTTGCTTTCTTTGTGTGCTGCTTTGCTGTCAGAGTCTGTTCACATCAGAACCTGTTGAGAGTTTCACTCCGCTTTCCCACGTTCTGTCTGCAGAGCAGTGGGAAGAGCTCCGTCCTGGAAAGTCTGGTGGGCAGGGACCTGCTTCCCAGAGGCACTGGCATCGTGACTCGGAGGCCTCTCATTCTGCAGCTGGTCCACGTCTCAGCAGAAGACAAACGCAAAACAGCAGGAGAAGAAAATGGTAACGGGAATCACTTAAAAAATACTGCTCTAAAATGTTTGGTCTGTTCTCTCAATTTGGTCATATTCTGTCAAATGTTTGGTCATATCGCAAGATATGAATTGATTAGACAAGTAGGATTAATGACTAGAGCAAAGTCAAATCATGTGAAGGGTAGTACGTGTCTTTAAGTAAAAAAGTAATTTTTATCATTTTGAAAGGCCGTGAATAAAGTTGTTAGGAATATTCCCTTTTGAGTAATTCAGTTTAGTAAAGTGCTATTAATGTTATTTAGTGGAGGTTCTAGTGAGATACAGTATGTATGAACCAATTACTGTAAAGGAAAAAAAAATGTCTTTTGGAATGAGTTAAAGTCATTCTCTATTTTCCCAGTTTTAAGCACTGGTGGTTTTGGTTTTTTATTTTTTGGTTTTTTTGAGACAGGACTTCACTGTATAGCCCAGGCTGACCTTGAACACACAATGATTCTCCTGCCTCAGCCCCTAGTTTTTACTTTGCTTTAGAATTTTTAAGCCGTCTAGATTCCCGTTGAAAGGTTTCATTTGAAGTAGAATTACAGCGACTGAGTGTTAGCTTTGCATTGTCACCTCGCTTCCCCTTCTCTGCTCTCACCATGTGCCTGCTGTTTCTGTCCTTCGCTCTGAGAGGAAGAGCAAGTATGAGTTTTAAACTTTAAGTTATTTTTACTTTGCTTATACTAGAGTTTACCTCTGTATGTAGCACATGCTATTTTCCCTTTAAAAAACCCTCTCTTCCTCCATGTTCAAGGGTTAGCCTCTAGCTAAACTGAAGTTATTTAAAGTAATGGTTATAAAGTAAAGTTATTTAAAGTTATATAAATAGTAAGTGTGGGGAATGAAAATTAGAAAATATGCATTGTTCTGTTCAGTAGGGTTTTTAAAAGAAAATTGAATATTAATATTTAAAGAAATATTGTCTGTGTTTATTAGTAGCTTTTAAGATGCTTTGAATGTGTATCCTATTATACTTAATTAGACATGAACTTTTTTTTTTTTTTTTGAGACAGGGACTCTCGCTTTGTAGTTCAGGCTGGCCCTGAGCTCAGCCTCAGACTCACATCACAGCAGTCCTCCTGCCTCTGCCTCCCCCGTGCTGGGATTACAGGCATGAGCCACCACGCCCAGCACTGTGTTATGTGGTACTGGTTGCTGCTGGGCATGAGTCTCCACATCCAGTATGGTATATTGTTACTGGGGATCGAACCCTGGCCCTTGCGCTTGCAAGACAGGTGCTGGAACCACTGAGCTAAATCCCCAGCCCTAGACATGAACTTTTGACAGTAATATATTTACTGTTCCTTTTTAGTTCAGAGTTTGACTGAGACTTTTTTTTAATTTAAAACATTCTATAAAATAGTGGCTGGGATTTAGCTCAGTAGCACTGTGCCTGCTTTGCTAGTGCAAGGTCCTGAGTTCGATCCCCAATATCCCCCCAAAAAAGTACTATAAAGTAGCTCTAATTATTAAAGTCCTTTCATAGTGGAGTATCACATCACGTGTATTTCTGTTATGCAAAGATACTTTCAATGCACTTTCATTGTATAGCTTATGTTCAGATTTAAGACAGAACAGTATTTTTTTTTTTTAAGACAGGCTGCTGTTTTAAACAAAACTACACTTTGTAGTTCAGGCTGGCCCTGAGCTCAGCCTCAAACTCACATCACAGCAATCCTCCTGCCTCTGCCTCTCGATTTCTGGGATTACAGGTGTGAGCAACCATGCCCGGCACTGTGGTATGTGGTACTGGTTGCTGCTGGACGTGAGTCTCCACACCCAGTATTGTATGTGGTTACTGAGGATTGAACCCGGGTCCTTGCGCCTGCAAGACAAGTGCCGGAACCACTGAGCTAACTCCTTGGCCCCTAAGACAGGACAGTATTGACGAAACAAATGTTACTTTAATTCCTGTATCTGGCTTTTTTAATCATAGGGGCTGCTGTGATTAGTTTTTGTTTTAAAATGGGGAACAAACCAGTCATGTGTATCTGCTGTGACTCTAGAACATTAATCACTGAAGCAAGTTAAAGAAGCTGTAGTGGTTAATAAAATATTTTTGGATAGTTAGGATTATATAGGATCTTAGTTACATTAGGTACCTACTTGGTATGTTATTTAATCATTTTGCATTTCTGTAGTATTTCTTTATTATTGAAATTCTGAACTCTGAATTTGGTCATTCTTGGCTGATTTCACCCCTCTGATTGCATCAAATTTACCAAACAGGAAATTGTGTTACGTTGGATTTTTTAAACTTTTAAATTTTCTTCAGTCACTTTGAATCATAGATACTGAAGTTGTATTTCTCAGAAACTACTTGCAGATATTGGGCAGTGTTGCCTTAGATGTATGTGTTACGTTCTGTTGAAGTTTCTTCTTTGTGGTGGCTCGTCTGCATATCATTTCTTGTGTATTTATTTTTCCTAAGCTTAGTGCTTATTTTATTTTCATGTGTATACAACCCACACACACTTAAAACGACAACTCAGGTTCCTAGTACTCAAGAGGGATTTTGTAAATTTGTGTACAAGTTTTCATGTTTTATTCTAGGGTAGCTCTTTAGTTTTGTCTCTTCAAGATAAGCAATTGCAGCTTATAAAATTATTTTAACTCAGAAAAAACTAGAAACTGCAAAGAAGATCACTATGTAGTTTAGATATTGGAGTATGAACTACCAGACAGCTTGACAGTGAAAGTGGAGAATAAAAGTAAGATATAAATAGAAAAAAGTTGTTCATTGGCCATTTTGTACAGAGATTTATAAAGCCTGTGAGGAAGGCTAAATTATCAATAATGTGTTATGTGCATTCTAAGATGATATTGGGACTGTAATCCACTTAGATCAAGACAGGCAGAAATAAAATATTTTAGTGTTTAGTATGCATAATATAATTGTCAGGAAGGTTTATTTAGCAAGAGATCCTTCATTCTGACAACTCCTTGGTATATTTGAGGTATCAGTATTAGATTTATAGTATACTCAGCTTGCTGTCACTTCTACCAACACAAAGACTATAAAACTAAAAGGCTGTTAAACTCTTAATCAAAATAAAACTAAATTATATAAAATGGAGTGGTTTACTTTGAATTCCACGATTATTTGTTATATTTGTTAAGAAATAAGTCAGTCTTTTATTCATTTTCCTTCTAGACAAAAACCTCAAAGGGCCATAGCCAATGAAAGGCCAAATGTGCTTTGTGTTATACTTCTGAGCAATGTCAATGAAGCTTGAAAAATTATGAGTTTAATTTGGAGAGTTTTTGAACTAAAGCAAAAGTTTGTTTTCTTTCAAAAATGCACATATGATTTCTACAATAATATTTGAGAACATTAGTATAATTTAATTCTTTACTCCCATTCAGTTGAGTCACCCATTTGTGAAAGCCCTTAGTTGCCCCCAAAAGATTGCAAAGGTAAGATGGGAGCTATGGCTTAAGTAGTTGACACTTTTGGATTAAGTCCACCCTGAAAGTGAACTGCTGACTTTCTGTGGAGTACTGTTAAAGAAAATACAGAGCCCAAATCCTGACTGCTAGAGTAGAAGTTGGCATATACTTATTCTTTCAAGACTGTGAAAGATATGCTTAGAATAATTTATAGATCCTTTTTTTAGCAGACCGTTTATCTTTTCTCACAGTAGGCTGCCATATATTTCAGACATATCTTTGGTGAGATAATTGTAATGGAAAAAATTTAAAATACTAAGAATTAGTTATGGCACACAATATGCTTTGCTTTTATTCTTAAAAATAGGCTAATTTGATTTTTAAAATATTTTTATTTTTAAAGAAGGTTTTGATTTTTTTAAAAGGTTTGAAATTTTAGGGCTAAGCACTAAACATCATTCTATGCTGTTTCTCTTTAACTACAGACCCTGCTACATGGAAAAACTCAAGACACCTTTCTAAAGGTTTCCTTTATCCGTTTTGCCCTTTTTCTACTTTGCCTGCATGTGTGCTTATATATAATTTTTACAGGCTGTGTGCATTTTTTTTCCTTCCAGTTTTATTTTCCATTTGGTTGCAGGTTTTAGTGGTCCTTGTTACCTTTCTGGCATTGCATCAAAATGCAGGCTTTTTTGGTGGTGAATGTAATTTATTTTACTTTAATTTTTTAAAAAATGTGCTTGTGAAGCTAGGCCTCTATTTTTATGATTAGGTAAATTGGAAACATCCCTTTGGTATCTAGTACTTGCCTTTTGAGTTCTGTTCACCTAGATTACTGCAGTTCTCCAATGAGACTTCTTGGACGAAGGTACTAAGCTGCCAGTAGGTGAGCATTTTACTTGCAAAAAGGATCCAGTTTTATTTACTGTCGTTCGACTCAAGACATTGTCTAACTTTTCCCTGGTAAATATTTATATGATATGCATTATTCAGTGCACTTAATCGTAAATCATATTTCAGTTTTTTCTGGATTTTACGAAAACAGCTGTGCTTGGGAAAGGTAAAGTTAGATGATCGTCCACAATGAAACATTTCTAGCTTGTTTGGGAAAAAAGCATGCTTTCTGAGTTTTAGATGGTGCTACACAATGCAGACAGGAATATATTGTCCTTTTTTTTTTCTTTAAGCAAGTGCAGGGAGGAAGAGACGTGTGGTTAGAAATTGATGGAGAGTGGTGCTTACAGCAGTGTTTTGTTTTGAAGTTATTTTCCTCCTTTATTTCATTTCTTTCCTATCTTCAAGTCAAAACTAAAAAACCTAGTTTTACCCTTTGGAGGAAATGATCATAAAGTATGCAGTACAGAACAGCTGGTGCCCTACTACTAAGAGTGTCCTTTAAAGAAACAGCAAATTGGGTCATTATAAATAGTAAGAAGACAAACTTAATAAACACCTGAAAAATTACCCGCTGATTCACATATTGCAAATTTTTACTTTCAGTAATACATAAAAGTCTGTTGTATATGCTTTCTGCATTACCTAAAAGATTCACAGATTGTGAATTTGTTTGAAATTACCCAGTCTGCATTACCAAGAGGGATTAATTTTTCTTCTGAGCCTTAACTTAATTCATCAGATAAACTACTTTGATGTATAAGATATTTAAGGAATATATCTTTTACTACAGTGTAAGTACAACCAAAATAGGTGGTGAACAATCGTATTTGTAAAACCTAGATTTCAAATTTGGGAAGCCGCAGGTGCAATGCTACCTGAAGTAAGTCGTATTTTAAAAATAAATATTCAGTTTTTATAATGTGAAATTATAATTGGACAGACCTTACAACACTTGTTAAATCTGTAGTTAATCACAAAATAGGATCAAATAACATTTTATTGTGTTACTCTTTTGTGTTCTTAACTAATTATAAGAGTAATTTCCATAAATTAGTTTTTTTTTCCTAGGAGTAGAAGCAGAAGAATGGGGTAAATTTCTTCACACCAAAAATAAGGTAATCACACAAGAATATAATGAAGAAATTACAAGTTGAAAATAATATTTTGTACAAGTAGTAATTTTCATTGTTAATGTGTCGTTACTGAAAAGCAGCTATTCCTCGTAAAGCACTTTGTCAGTAGCGTTTCTAACCACTGTAGCTTATTTGATAAATAAATTGAACTCCATTCTTTGTAGTTTGGAGACTCTTAACTCTTGTGGGGGTCAGGCAACTTCAAAACAAAGTTCATAGAAACTGAATCTTTGGCTCAGGACAATGAACGTGAACTTTAGAATGTGTGTCCTCATTCTTGGAAGCACATCCATAAATCCGCTTTGAAATCTGCCATAAAAACTTCGTTCTTATTTTGAATATTGTGCTTTATGTTTCAATAATTTTTAGCTCTACACAGATTTTGATGAAATTCGACAAGAAATTGAAAATGAAACAGAAAGAATTTCAGGGAATAATAAGGTGGGTATCATTTTAGTCCTACGAAGCACAAATGTTAATAAATATATCATTGATTATTTTCTATATAGTGTACAAGTAACTTATAAATTCATCATGTTGGTCTTTGTCACAGATGTTTTCACAACAATAAAAACTGCTTAAAATTCATTTGTCTTAGAGGTTTTATATATCAAATATCTCACATTGTTTATTCTTGATCTTACCATGTACATCCCACATTAAAATTATTCAGCTTAATATTGCTGCAGTAAGTTGTCTTTTTTCTGATGGATTATATTTTCTTTTTCGACTTTAACAAGTTTCTTATGCATACAAAAAATAGGTTTTCCCAAGTGATAAAAAGCAATCTATTGGGAAGGACAGAAAGCTGGCGGAGAGATCTGATTACACTCTCAAACGAGAGAACAAGATGTATATATGTTAAAGAGATTTTCTTTCCTGAGTAAGGCTAAATTTACTTATAAAAGCAAGAGAAAAATCAGGTAGATTGTGTTGTGTGAAAATGAAGGGTAATATGCTGACAACTGATAACTTTCTGAGATTTTGAGAATTTAAAATAAATTAAGTATCACAGAGACCAGTGTCTATAACACCAGGCGTTCGCATTGCCTCAGTCATGTTGGCCTTTTTCCCATTACTTTTCTTTCTGCTCCCTTCCCTTTTTGTTTCTGCACCCGTTCTTGTATATGCAGAGGCACCTTTAATCCTGTGCTTGCAACCTCACCACTAACAGTACTCACACCCAAGACGTACTTATTTATCGAGCCCTTGAATCTCTCAGGTTCTGGGCTTCTGAGACTATCTTGTGACTGAATGACATTTCGGGAGACTTGTTAAGTCCTTTTGCCTGTTCTGGATAAGTTTGTCTTTGTTTCAGACATTGACAAGTTTTGGTCCTTAGTCCCCTAGGCTGTAACTTCATAGTTACTGCTATAGCTGCCATACTTCCCCAAATTTACGGTATTTTTATTGTGCAGAAGAAGTACAAAAGTGGCCAGAAACTGGATTACATTGGGTAATTTTGGCTTTGAGGACAGTATTAGGTCCCGTCACACCAATCTGTACTGTCTCTTCTGCAGTCTCCCTGTACTTACTGAACGCAGCAGGTGGAAGTAATTTTGCATTCTGCCTGAATTTAAAGAGTGAGATTGTAGTGATTCAGAAAGGAAAAGTTTTAGTGAACATAAACTGAATGTCATGAAAGATTAAGTCTGCACACCTGTTAGGTATTTACCTTATCCTAAAGGTATAATTGACTTACCTAAAAGGTTTTCATTCACAGTACCTAAAACGGGAAAAGTGCAGAGTGGTCTTTACTGTAACAGCACTCCAGAAGCCGAGGCAAGAGGATTTCCATGAGTTCAAGGCCCGCTTGCCTTACATAGGAAGGAAGTTCAAGGTCAGCCTAGCAAGATTGGCTCAGAAAACAAACAAATAAAAATCCCACAAGACAAAACAAAACAAAAGAAACCATGAAAAGTTATCAGCTTCTGAAGTGAAAGAAACTTCTTTCTTGTTTTTAATGAAATAAATGCTACTTTGATCCTCTGTGATTTTTATATCTGAATATATAAATGATTTAATTTGCCTAACATAAAGCCTTGATGGCTTTAAAATATAAAATTGGATTTGTAAAGGTATTAGGACAACTTTTTGAATTGAATTGCATGTGAAAAAGAAATACCATGGTAATAAAAATACTGAGGAATAATACAGTGGTGGGCCAGGTGTGGTGATGCATGTCTGTAATAAGGCTGCTGTGAGCTTCAGGCTGGCCTTTGGCTGCTTAGTGAGTTCAAGACCAGCTTGAACTATATAGTGAGACCTTGACTAAAAAAAAAGTGTGTGTGTGTGTGTGTGTGTGTACACAATGACATTGAAGCACTAGAGTGTAAAATAGGACAGTAGGTCAGAGTAATCTACTACAGCAGAAGTTAGTGTTTAAGGGACTCAGTGTAAAGAAAGTTTCAAAAAGTTTTTTGGGAAATTAGAATTTTCAGTGGGTTAATGAAGAGAAATATAAGGTAGAGAAACAGATAAGAAGGCACATTAAAGAGTAAAGAAGATTGGGTACAAAGACATGATTGAACTCCTAAAGAGTTTCTTTACACCTAGCCCAGTCTGCCTGTAACTTGTAGAGGACCAGTGGTGAAGACGGAGTCAGTGCAGTCATGTTTGTGCATAGAAGAGAAAATATAGACATCTCATTATTCACATTCTTGTTGTTTGAATTTAGGGATCTAAAAATTCAGGTTAATTGTCTAAGGAAACCTTTACTGCACAGTCTTGCCAGTTGATACACAAAATCAGGAACCAGACTGATCTGAAGAACTTATCTATTTCTCACTCTCTGAACTCTGGAACATTACATGCTGGAATAATGAAGGATAAATTGTTTTGTTCAGCAGTAACACGTGAAAAATGGTACATACATAGAATTAAGAGAAAAGAGTGAAGTAAACACGGGAAATGAGTGGTCTGTATTAGTGGCGTGGGCGTCGGTATGTTTATAACCTGTTGTGTGCCTGACTGCCTTGTATGTTTCGTTAGGTTTAAATTGTTGAACATCTTTAAGAATCACGGCTTAACTCATACTTAAAAGCATACATAATCTACATTCTTGTTATACCTTAGCATTGCAAACTTCACTGAAATTTTAATATGATTTTAATATATTTTAAAACTATATTTTTTAGGGAGTAAGCCCTGAACCAATTCATCTTAAGATTTTTTCACCCAACGTTGTCAATTTGACACTTGTGGATTTGCCAGGAATGACCAAGGTGAGGTATAGCTGTTACTCATGGATTTGGTTATTTTCACTTGAACGAGTAGGGCTTTAATCCCAGGTGAGGGAGACCTGCTTATTTTCCACTAGACTTGGCCTGTTGATGGCCCCTTTCTTCTTGAAGCACAGTCTCCTTGGCGTCTGGGGAGCACACTCTGCAGCGGCAGTTTCACAGGCTGTTCCCTCAGTCCCTCCTGCAAGTTTCTTCTCATCTCCTCAGGGGCTAGCCGGACCTTTGTCATCTACCTCCTGGGTAATTTCAGTGAAAGTTACGGCTTTAAAGGCATGAGGTTTTATATGTTGGTGACATTTAAGTCTCTCCAGACTTGTATATGCAGTTACCAATTGACATACACTCTTAAATGTCTAATAGGATCTCAAATGTAACAGGTCCAGCACCAAGTGCCTGACTTGCTCTTCAGTTGGTTTTACTCCTTTTGAAGTCCTCCTGTCTCAATAAATGTCAACTCCAGTTAGTGACCTAGCCAGCGAGTGTGGTCATCCTTGACGTTTCTCTGCCCCTCTGTGGATTTCCTTCAGCAAGTCCGTTTGGCTTTCCTATCATGTTTTTGTTTTTTTTTTTTTTTTTTCCAGAGCTCTCACACTGAGCTACATCTCTAACCCCATTTTTATTTTTTATTTTGAGGTAAGGTTTTGTTAAATTGTTTAGGCTGGGCTTGAACTTAAGATCTTTCTGCAGCTGCCTCCCAAAGTGGTAGGATTACAGGTGTGTGTCATTATGCCCAGCTCTTTTTACCTTTACAGTATACCTAACACTATTGTTGTTTGTCTGAGCTACTTTCTCAATGCTGGGACAAATTGCCCAATGGCCACACTTCAAAGGAGGACCAGTTTATTTTGACTGATGATTTTTAGAAAATTCACACTGTCAGCTGATTGCAAGGCAGGAAGAGAGTGGTGATCTGAAGGAAAGTGGCCCCCCTTCCAGGTCACCCCCTGGTTACCTGTGTCCTTCAGCCAGCCCCCACCTCCCAGTGGTTGGGTCAGGGTCAGCTCTGAACTCAGGAGCCTTTGGGGACATTACAGAGTCGTTGCTGCTGTCCTGAGCTAGCCATTATCATTTCATCTGGATTAATGCAATAATAATACTAGTAAACAATAAGTCTTCTGCACCATCTATTCCTAACTAGGAAGCATTATAATTCTGTTATGGTGAGAGTTAGTTGTGTCATTTCCTGGCTCACAGTCTCCCCAGTGGCTTCCTGTGTCAATGAGAGTGAAAGCCTGTGTTACAGATACTGGAAGTGTCTGCTTGTACACCCCTGTTAGTCTCCTAGTTTCTGCTCCAGCCCCTTCCCTTATTATTCACTCCCCGTGAAACCCGTTCCTCCCAGATCTGAGTTTCCCTAGATAAGGCCTGGGTAGAAGACAGAGCCCTAGTCAGTCAGCTCAGCCCCTCCTCGTCTTACTGCCATCCCTGTTCTTTTGTTCCATGACTACTCTGTATGTACCGCTCCTTTATGGCGTTTAATTTCTGCTATTTCTCTCAAATGTTATTGTCTTGGTGAGGTCTTCTTCCTTACTTAATTTGAACAGTATCCTTTTTTTTTTTTTGCAATACCGGGGATCATACTCAGGCCATTGTGCTTCCAAGGTAGGTATAGTACTACTTGAGCTAAATCCCTGGCCCTAGAATTTAATTTTAAAACAATATTTTAAATGGTAATGGGCCAAGGGTGTAGCTCAGTGGCCCCACACCTGCCTGCAAGTACAAGGTCCTGAGTTCCATCCCCAGTACCAAAAAAGGTAATCCTCTCAATTCATCTGCTAGCCTCTGGTTCTGCTTTGTTTTGATGATCTTTTCTATTACCTGGATGCTATAAGTGTGTTTACTCTCTGCTTCTCTTACTAAAACATAGTCTCTAAGAGAAAGAGATTTGGTTCTTTTTAGAAATTCAGTACTAGGGCTGGGGATTTGGCTTAGTGGTTCCTTCCGGTGCCTGCTTTGCAAGCACAGGGCCCGGGTTTGAACCCTGGTAACCACATACAACAGTGCCGGGCCTGTTGACTTACGCCCAACAGCAATCAGAGCCACATACCACAATGCCAGCTTAGTGGCTCAGGCCTGTAATCCCAGCACTCGGGAGGCAGAGGCAGGAGGATTGCTGTGAGTTCAAGGCTAAGCTCAGGGCCAGCCTGAACTAAAAAGTGAGACCTTGTCTCAAAAAACAAATAAAAAGAAATTCAGTACTATACCAATCTGACTCATGGAGTAATACTTGAAACACAGTGTGGGGTTAAATAATTGATGCCTGGATGGATGAATCTGTCCAGTCAATTAATACTGACCAGTCTTCAACATAAGATTATGTTTAGTAAACATTATACGGAAGTAAGTTTTGGATTTTAGCAGGAGTTAACATTTTGAAATTTATATACTGCCAGATTTATAAGTACTGCTGTTTTTAATTTCTTTATTTGTAAATAGAGTGTGTATTGTGTGGGGGAAGTTACTGAGGTGGTGTTTATTACTAGTTCATGCTCATCTCTGGTTTAGGTGCCTGTAGGTGATCAACCTAAGGATATTGAGCTTCAAATCCGAGAGCTCATTCTTCGGTTCATCAGCAATCCCAACTCCATTATTCTCGCTGTCACTGCTGCCAACACAGACATGGCCACATCAGAGGCCCTTAAAATCTCCAGGGAGGTGGACCCAGATGGTAAGGACAGATGTGAATACTGCATATGGAATTCGATGTCTCAGTTACCAAAGATTTTCAAAATAGCACATTCCTATTTTGTATAAAATGTCACATAGAAATTCTATTGGAAACAGTTATTAAATTGATACATAGGCAGCCATATTTCACATAATGTCTGTTTTGTGATAATTACATAATAATTTTAACCGCAAAATGGTTTTGCAAAAAGATTCTTTATCTTGTGTATGTCAAATGATTTAGGTGTTTAGAGCAGTCAACTTTTTATTTTTAGGTTTCTTGAGACAGCGTCTCGCTTTGTGGTTCAGGCTGGCCCTGAGCTCAGCCTCCAACTCACATCACAGCAGTCTAGAGCAGTCAACTTTTAAGGGCAACTCACAGAGTAGTTGACCATTGTAGATTGCTGTGACACAGGAGAGAAGTCCAGCACTGTACATTCTGAGGGGTAGAGACATTTAGACACGTTTAGCACCGAGGAAAGGGAGTCCTTTGTGACGCGTCCATAGCCCAGGGGTTTGTACAGTGAGCCAGGGTCCTTGGGTGATGCTCTGTCGGTGTGTCTTAGTCTGTGTAAAAGTCCCATGTGTGGGAGTGGCTTTTACTGGTGCTGATAAATGTTCTCTGTCACTGAAGGAAGCCAGGTCATTTCACCCGAATATTTGAAAATTCTGATGGGTGTATCATATTCTTCTTTTCTGATTTGGAGAGTTATCAGATAAAAATCTTACAGGAAGTGTCAGTGCTTTAGGATGTTGATTGAAATTTCCATAAGCAGAGCCATTAAAACTTCTTATTTCACTTTTTAAGAAATTTTTATTATATGAACAGTTAGTATTCATCTCAGTTAGATTAAAAGATAAACTACCAAGAAGCTTAAAATTTGTTTCTCATTTGGAGTAAAATACTAAGTATTTTATTTGTACTGACTGAAGTGACTCCTGAGCCATTGAGGTAGGTCAGTGGCAGATCACGCACTGAGCATGTGCAAGGTGGCCCTGGTTCAGTCCCCAGGAGTGAAATAAATATGGTGTAATTAAAAGGGATGATGTTATACATCTGGAGCAATATGGAAAAGTATTTTTTTAATCAATGGAAAAATATTTAAAGTTTAAAAGTGCTGTATTTAGCTGTGCATTGTGGCGTACAACTGTAATTTCAGCACTTAGAAGGCTGAGGCAGGAGGATCACTGTGAGTTCAAGACCAGCCTGGGCTGAGAAGGGAGTTCAAGGCCAGCTTAAACTATGTAGTGAGATGCTGCCTCACAACATGGCAATTTAAAAGTAAAACCCCTACATAAAACTGTACACTATTCAGAGCAGCTAGAACTCCTCAGACATTTATGGTGCAAATAACATCGCTACTTTAGGAAGCAGCATGGGAGTTTCATAGAGTGAAGTCAGCGAAATGAGGACCTGTATTCATATACAAATCATTTGCAGATGTCTAGAGCAGTTAATTCAATAGTCATAGTTTCCAGAAGATGACAATAGAAACACTGAAGTTGTTTCTTAGACGGGGAGTGCATCTGCAGGTACTGTACCCCTGCACAGTGGAGCACTACTGTGAAAAGAAACGGATGCAGATACATCCAGCAGCGTGGATGACGCTCATGGTCACTGTGCCGAGTGAGAGAAGCCAGAGACGCGGGGCTCGGCACTGTGTGCTTCTACTGATGCAGCCTTCTCAGGAAGCCAGTGTGCTTCTGGAAGCGGGTTTGACCGTCTAGCACATCAAGTTGTAAGGGGCAATGGAACAAGTCGGCTTTGAGGGACAGTGACACCCCATCTGCATGCACAGGAGGCCTGCTCCGCATGCCCAAGACCTCGGGCTCAGTCCCTAACCTGACCAAAACAAACCACCAGAACTCTAGCCAAAAATGGGTATAATTTAAAGAAAAAATCCCAAGAGCTGGTTGTTAAAAATGGCATGGGAAAGCATGTTTTACATTTGTACATGGTATTTGGGATTATCTTTTAAATGTACATATAACCAAAGGTCAGAAAAGCATTATCAGAGGATGGAAGGGGTAATGTTAGGTGAGGTGACAAGTGAAGATTTTCCTGTATTAATCCCTAACAGCTTTGTTTAATGAGTCTTCTCTTCCCTTCCCCTTCCCTCTCCGCCCGTCTTCCTCCTTCCCTCTGTTTTGCATTGCCAGGCCGCCGAACCCTCGCCGTGATCACTAAACTTGATCTCATGGATGCGGGTACTGACGCCATGGATGTGTTGATGGGGAGGGTTATTCCAGTCAAACTTGGGATAATCGGAGTGGTTAACAGGTTAGCAACCAAGGGTGGGGTCAGGGTGCAGCGTTCTCATTTCAGAGCAAGTCTGGGTTTCTAAAATCAGTTGCAAATGGCCTACTGTCCTGTGTCCCCGTTGACTCTAACGTTGGTATTGCCAAAGGATTTACGGCTCCGAAGGGAGAAAAGAGACTGACTAAAGCCTCTCACAGGTGTTTCTAATGAAAAATGTGTCCAGAGTAAGCAGTGCCCCAAAATGGAAGCTGATTTAACAGCAAGGCTTGAAGTATTCCAGTCTGTTATTTAGGCCATTGTCTAAGAAGGGCAAAAAGAAATTATCCGATTTGTGCCCACTTTAAAAAGCTTACGGATTTTAATAAATTTGTTTAACTTCTAGCAGTAATGATGCTATATTTTGCCAGGATGATTTGGAGAAATTCTACTAAAGTTATCCTAATTTAAAACAGCTGTGGAAACTAATATTGTCTGAATATGTTTAAT
Organism: Petromus typicus; assembly: GCA_004026965.1. NCBI lineage: Eukaryota > Metazoa > Chordata > Mammalia > Rodentia > Petromuridae > Petromus > Petromus typicus. The sequence goes on from PVIR01006059.1 coordinate 26,775, forward strand.
TCCAGCTATTTCCCTTTCGAAGCAAGGGTGTGCTACATGACTGCTCTTCAAGTTAACATACTTACTTTTGGTAGGAATTAGTTTCCTTTCCATGAAGGAAATATGGTTGACTAAGACAGAATTATGTTTTTCTACTTGTCTAACTGCTCTTGAGTATTAAATGGTAACTGTGAGGTCTACGCTATTCAGGCCTTAATTACCTTCTGAGTCACACAGTTCAAATTTGAGCTGTGCTGATCAATATGTGGCCTTTGGTAAATTAGTCTCTTGGACCCTAGTTCCTGACTATACCATAGGATAATAGCCATCACACCACATTATTGTGAGAATTGCATAAAGCCATCCACATCAGGTGTTAGGGAAGCAAACCCAGTCCTGCTCAACGACAGTGTCATTGAGTGAACTGAATGTTACTTTCCAACCTAGGAGCCAGCTAGATATTAACAATAAGAAGAGTGTGACTGATTCAATCCGTGATGAATATGCTTTCCTTCAAAAGAAATACCCATCTCTGGCCAATAGAAATGGAACAAAGTATCTTGCTAGGACGCTAAACAGGTAATGGCTTTTACTTTTGGAAATGTGTCTTGTGTGCCAACAAGGGTCCGAGCCTGTTATTCACATGTAGTCCCTTGTGTTTTATGCTGTCCCTTACAGTCTCACTTCTGTGTAATAGCTGTTGTGAAATACATGTCTCTTATTTTCATTGGCGTGGTTTAAATCATGTACTCTATAGAGTGTTTAAATGAACCTTAAAATGTTTTAATAAAATTGCAGATTTTGACAACTTAGTTTTGAGCTTATAACTAGATAACAGATGTCATTTCCACATGTATTTAGGAATGAAATTAAAATGTATAATTTGAATGTGATCTGTTATTACCTATTAAAGGTAAGTTGATGAAACAAAAATTATATAAAGGTAAAATTGGACTGAGTGGCTTTTTTTGATGATTAAAGCAGTATGAAAATGACTTGGTTTTTCCCAGCATTGTACAGTGCGATGGGTTGAGGGCAGATGTCTGTCCCGTGGAGCATTTTACCTCTCACCTGAAGTTCCTTTATTCACTGCTCTTGCAGTGTTCCCTCGTGCACAGCCGCTCAGTGGAGCGCTGAGTGCTGAGTGCTTCTGCCTCCAGTGGTGTGGTTTCCTCATACACTATGTCTTGTCATGCTCCCTAGGTATCCCTTACCAAGTCTGGGTTGGCGCTGCTACCCCAGTTGGCGCAGGTCCCACAGGCAAGGGTGCAGCCCCCAGACTGCCCTTTCCCTTCCTGTGACACTGATTCCTGGCTGTAAGTCAGGGTTCCTGTGATCCCTGCCTCAGGCTCAGTGCATTTGTAAGAACAGATCATAGCACTGAGGAAAACACAAGCTTGTTTACCTGCTTACTGTGATGGTATGGAGGATACAGAGGGAAGAAGGGTCATGGTGAGACACTTGGAATAGCCACAGAGGCCCTGTCCTCTTGGGCACGCCACCCTCGTCCAGTTGCATAAACACCGTCCCGTTTGCATGGCAGCTTCATTGCGCACAGGTCAGGCGGTGAGGACCTCAGCCTCTGGTCGCACCTGGTCTCTCTGGGGAGCAGGCCTCACCTGCAGTTCTTCAGGGACGCCCAGCGCAGTCACCTTAGTGTGTGGGGCACTCTAGGGCTTTCAGGAACTGAGTGCCAGGAAATGTGGAGGGAAGAAAATGAATCATATATAGAATCATTTTTTAATGCCAAATATAAATTCTTTGACAATTGCCTCCATCATTGTACTTTAAACACGTGGCTTGCGCAGAGCAGCAGAGTAAGGTCTCCCCTCTGCGCTCTCCTCTCTGATTCTGCTAGGCTGCTGATGCATCACATCAGAGACTGCCTCCCAGAGCTGAAGACCAGGATCAACGTCCTGGCTGCCCAGTACCAGTCCCTTCTCAACAGCTACGGCGAACCCGTGGATGACAAAAGTGCTACTTTGCTTCAGCTTATTACCAAATTTGCCACAGAATATTGTAACACTATTGAAGGAACTGCAAAATATATTGAAACTTCAGAGCTGTAAGTAAGACGTTCTTGTATGTATTTGGTCACCTTACTGCAGAGTCACTGATCTTGTGTTAAAGCCACTGTCAGATTACCCAGATGTGATTTATTATTTATAAAACAGAAATTTCTCTTTGTAGAAATGAAAAAACATTGACGGGCATTTATATAAAACCATTTTATGGGCCAGGGATTTAGCTCAGTGGTTCTGGCACCTGCCTTGCAAGTGCAAGGGCCCAGGTTTGATCCCCAGTAACCACATACAACAGTGCTGGGTGTGGAGACTCACGCCCACCAGCAGTCTCTTGCCTGTAATTGGAGGCAGAAGCAGGAGAATTGCTGAGTTTGAGGCTGAGGTCAGGACCAACCTGAACTACAAAGCAAGACCCTGTCTCAAAAAAACAAGTGTTTTATAAACCGAAGCACAGTAAAAATTTGGTTTTTTTAAAGCACTGTTTCACCCATTTAAAATTTTTTAGTTTAACTTTCAAAATATTTGTTGCTTCTTTAAAGCTATAATTGTTCCTGGAAACCTAAGAGATGCAAATAAGTAAAAATAAAACATATAAACAAACTTGCCCTTAACTTTACTAGCCAGAGACAATTCCTAAGTTTAGCGTTGACTAGACATTTTTCTGTGCATCTGTAGGATATAAATGCCTGAATTTGTACTTCTTTAAAAATCAGGTGTTATATACACGTTACTTGGAAAATTACTTCTTGTGATCAGCGTGCTACAAACCATTTCGAATATATACTGAATTATCAGTCTGAAGATTCGCATGCATTTTACTGTTTAGATACATGCCAGTTTGTTGAACCAGGCCTGCTGTTGGATAGTTTGTTTAAACAAAGACCAGTAGTCTCTTCTAGTCCCCTGGGATACACTGCGGGACCCTCTGGGGTGCTGAAACCAGGGGTTGCCGAGCTCCACTCTGCACCAGCACCGCGGTACCACCCGGCACAGCTGATCTGATCTGATAACTAGGATGGCTCCTGATGACTGATGGGTGGGTACCCTGGACAAAGGGAAGATCGAAACTCCAGCAGGATGGTGGGAGATTCATGTTACTAGAAATAGTGCACAAATTTAAACCTAGGATTCACTAGTGTTATAATTTTCCATTTAGTATTTTTCTGCCATCATCAGCCCTGAGTAACTGAAACCTTAGCAAGTGAACCACGGAAGGGGTGGCGAATATGTCCACAAGCACTCGATGTGCGCGGCCACTTAGCCACATGGCTGTGGAGCGAGCATCCGAGCCGCCCGCGCTGGGCACCTGGAGCTGGAGTGACGCACTGCAGGGCGTAGTGTCCCCGGAGGGTGCACTCACCCCGTGCTCTCAGGGTTTGCAGTTTTGCCCCTGGCACTATGTAAAAATGTCGGTTTCTCTGCATCCTCTCCTTTCTGCCCTGGTCCATCCCTATACCTCACTTATAGAAATGCTTTATTTTTTGAATAATAATCATCTTTCAAAAATTTACAGAGAAATGTAGAATGAGGGCTCATACATGTAATTGTAGCAAAATAACACAAGGAGAAAATGCACAGTAGGACAGTCCACAGATTTATTCAGACTTCACAGATTACATGTAAACTCATTTATGTATGTGTGTCGTTTTTGCATGACTTAGGTGGTCTTTCATATCACTTAACTCCATAGATTCAGGGTATCATTGATGTGGCATTCTTAAGGAAATAAAGGTGATTGCAGTGGACCTTTAAGAAGTTTACAGGTAATGTTGGTGAAAGAAATACGAGGCTTGAATAAATGGCAAAAGCATGATTATTTAAATACTTCTTATTGTTGATTATAGCACATTTCCAGAAAAATACATGTAACATCCATGTGTAGTTTTAAAAATTGTTAATGGATCAATGGATTGGGTCCACCTAGTCAAACTTCGAGGACACTGAAGAGAGACTCTCTCTCAGAGACTGGGGGAGCTGCCCTGTTGAGGATGCATCGGAACTGGGCTCAGAAGAGAGTCTGGGAAGGGGGCAGAGGAGGGCTTCTTCGGCTTGGTAACAGCGCAGAACAATGCAAGGCGTATTTGCAGGATGGCATGTACAGTAAGGGGACATACGGGAAATAGGGTGGGGAAGGTTTCGAAAACAAGGCTGTGAAAGCCTGGGCTGCCTTGTTCAGAATGTGGAGAACTTATAAACGGCACTTTGGACATTAATTCCAGAATTTCTAGTCATTAAGTGAGAGGAAATACAGGTGCCCAATACTGAGGTGGAGAAATTTGTCTAAAGCAAAAATAGGCAAACAGTAATTCAACAGATAAGAATGATTTTTACGTTGTAAGTATAAATACTGCTAGTGTAAAAATGAAAGTATTCAAGAGAGAGCATTTCATGACATCTATAGCATATAAAATGTACATTTCAGTGTGCACTGGTGCTGCTGGAACATAGCTGTGCTTATCTGCTTGTGTATCTTGGGCTGATTTTGTGCTTCATGTCAATGGAGCAGTTATAGAGAGACTATATCCTCCTATTTACCACCTGACCTCCCCCCTCCCCCCCTGCCCTCCCCTCCTCTCCTCTCCTCTACTTTGATCTCCGGTTCTGCCCCCCACCCCCCAGAAAGCAAAAATGTACAATCTACCTTTCATGGAAAGATTCCTTTTCTCATCACAAAAACTAAACCAAATACCTCAGAAAAATTGGTTCATTATGAGAGTACATTGAAACAGAAGAGGATGAAATGTAATTGTTTATGAAGGATACTGCTCAATGTTTAGAGAACAACTTTCTAACTAATAGATTCTTTCTCTTCCAGTTGGAAGTGACCATAAACTTCACTGCCTTTCAGGTGTGGTGGTGCTAGAATCTGTTATATTTTCCATGAGACTTTTGGCCGAACCTTAGAATCTGTTGACCCGTTAGGTGGTCTTAACACTATTGACATTTTGACTGCCATTCGGAACGCTACTGTGAGTAATGCTTATCTTTTAGGCTTCATAAAAATGAGATTAAAGCTTTTAAAAAATAGTACTGTCTTTTTTATTACAGTCTATTTTGCTCTTTCATATTAAACAGCACTTTTCTTGAAAAATACCAAAAATGTGATTTACTTTTAACCCCTGGGAAGAGCTGAAGTGATGTGAATTAGCTGAATTATGCTCTGTTTTCTCAGGGTCCTCGTCCAGCTTTGTTTGTGCCTGAGGTTTCCTTTGAACTGTTGGTCAAACGGCAGATCAAGCGTCTAGAAGAGCCCAGCCTGCGCTGTGTGGAGCTGGTCCACGAGGAGATGCAGCGGATCATCCAGCACTGCAGCAATTACAGCACACAGGTCACTGGGGGAGAAGCCGTGTCAGACGGGGCTGGGGAGGCTGGAGGAGGTGGTCTCTTGGGCGGAAGAAATACATATGGCAGGCCGGAAGCTGACATCTCGGGCACTCTTATCTGAACGTGACTTGTGGACCGGCTATGTAGCTGAGTGGTTCTGCACCTCCGTGGCAAGCGCCAGGGTCTGAGTTCAGTCCCGGTACTGGAAAAAAATAAAAAATAAGTACAGGTGATTTGCACTATTCTTAGATGTAACTTCCACATCTAATTCAGTATTTTAGTGATTATTTAATTTTTATTAAACAAAATAGACTTAGGTATTTCTCTCTTCATCATGTCTAGGAATTGTTACGGTTTCCTAAGCTTCATGATGCCATAGTTGAAGTAGTGACTTGTCTTCTTCGGAAGAGGCTGCCTGTCACAAATGAGATGGTGAGCATCAGTGTCTCAGATCATCACTGTACACGGTATTCAGAAAAGCTGAAATTTGAGCCTGGCTGCTTTTTATACAGCATTGTGATTACTTTAGGGTCTAGGCATAATGTGTCTCAGTGCTGGGAGGTAAAAAGAGTGTGTCGGTCTTTCTTCAAAGGAAGTTTTTCAGTAATGCTTGTATAAAGTGCACTTTTCTTCATGTTTTAACCATTGCTAGAGCCGGCATACTTAGGAAAGTGGAGTTATGTTGAGTGTTGTAAATAGCTTTGCTCTATTATGTGCTATACTAATACCCTGACTTAATGGGAATTAGTTCTGCCTTCAGCCTTAGTAAACTAAGCCTTCATATCAGATTCTTAATTGCAAAGCACATAAGGATAATTTGGCATCCAAATACCGTAAGGTCAGAGTCACTTGCTTCTGGTGCATGGACTACTGCTACCCGGCCAGGCCCAAAGCTGAAAGTGCTAGAAGGGAGATAAGCATTTGAAATTGTCGTTTGCCTCGAATTGTTAGCTGAGCTGTTACCTGTTGGTCAATAAAAATGCATTTGGATGCTTGGCTCTGGATGGTGAGCTGCAGTGGAGGGAGATTTACAGAAATATAAAATCTAAGTGATGCGTGGTTAAGTGTCACCTTGAAATTTAACCTAATCTCACCTTCTACCCACTAGCAGCAGGGCATCATTGAAACACCACTTGAGTAGATCCCATTTACCATTTCTGCATTTGTCAGGACATGCAAAAGACATACTGAAATTTAAGTTTATTCTCTAATACTTTAGGAATTTTGTGAAAGACTAGAAATTATTTTCAAGTTGTTGGGGGTTTTTTGTTTTGTTTTGTTATTTTTGAGATAGGGTCTCGCTTTGTAGTTCAGGCTGGCCCTGAGCTCAGCCTCCAACTCACATCACAGCAATCCTCCTGCCTCTGCCTCCCGAGTGCTGGGATGACAGGCGTGAGCCACCACGCGTGGCACTGTGGTATGTGGTGCTGGTTGCTGCTGGGGTGAGTCTCCATGCCCAGTATGGTATGTGGTTACCAGGGATCGAACAGGGTCCTTGCGCTTGCAAGACAGGCGCCAGAACCACTGAGCTAAATCCCCAGCCCTGTTTGTTTGTTTGTTTTTTAATTACTGTGCCTTTAGGTTTTGAACCACATACAGAAGGAAAAGGCTGGGTAGGGGTTAGTAAAGAAAGAAAAAGATTTGATTGTTAAATAACAGAAACAAAGTTTATGTATACAGTGGGTAAGGAGGCAGGGGAATGGGAAAACATGGGAATCAAGATATGTCATGTACTAGTACTGAATGCTGAATGCTGAATGTGATCATAACATATAAAATGTACCAGTAAAATCAGTTTTAAAAAAATCAATGGGAGAAAAAAGATTTTGACCCACATAACCATATTTTAACTAGATGCCTGCTAATTAGAGCTTGTTATTACTTCACGTCTAAATGTATACTTTGTCCAAATAAAGCTAACATCTTTAACTTTACCACTGATTATGAACTGCTTTCTTACTGTTGAACTAAAATTTCCACATGGAATAATGGATAATCTTAAATTTGAGTAGCAAAGTTTCTTATTAAAGCACTAGGCACATAACTTTTTCTATTCTAATAATAAAATAGCTTTGTCTTACCTTAATGTCGGTTTTCCTTGCAAGAAATGCAGTTTAGATGCTAAAAATGTAAGTCATTAAAAAGCTAGAGCAACCAGTTGTTTGCGGTAGATCAATCACTTGAAGTATAATTATTAAGTAATTAATTACTTCAGCATGAGTTTACTGTGCCTTTCCAATATAGGCTGTTAAGTAACTCTCATATGTAAATTTCTCCAAGTGAAATCGGATTGACTTGTTTTTGGATACTTAGCTTTGTTTTTTCCTAGGTACATAACTTGGTGGCAATTGAATTGGCTTATATCAACACAAAACATCCTGACTTCGCGGATGCGTGTGGGCTAATGAACAATAATATAGAGGTGAATACAGTTTGTCATTTTTTGAAGATTAAAAAAATCTATTATGATGAAGTTATATCAAAGTTATGTGGCATGGGTAACTATTATAAAACAGGTGTGCTATATATATTAGTACTTGTTATATACCAGAAAACATATTGAAATCATTAGATTGTTTAATTGTCAAAACTATGTGGTTATGAAATGCAGCTCAGGATCTGGGAATTCACTGAGTTATTACTGAAGGGCCGCCTGTCTTCAGTAACTGTAGATTATTCAGTCTGGAGTACAGTATGTAAAACACATCGAATGCTTAAAATTGCTTTCGCTGGGCTTTGAAAGAAGCATTCCAGGAGTGACCTACCTTTTGGTAAGTTAGGAAAAGCAGAGCACTCTTTACTAGTAGGGTTACTAGTGGGGAAAGGTGAGAGATGCCTGTCACTGGTTCTGCGGTACCCGGTACGGATGATCGCCAGCTGAGCCAGGGCCGATTTACCCAGGTGCTCTTACTTTTGTTTTCTGTTACTCTGCTCCTGAATCACAAAGTCATCCTGCTGCTCCCCATTCCAGGCCTGGAGTCCCCTGTGTGTCACCTTTGTCCTGCGTGTGAGATCATCGCAGACATGGGGTGGGGGTACGAGGGCCCTGGGCCTCTGGCTTTAGCTTGGACAGAGCACACTAGGAGCCTGACCCTCACAGAAGACAACAGCTGCTCTGTCTGTGCCTGCTCTCTGGGCGCTGTAGCATAGAAAATAAGCGCCTGCTTTGTAACAGGTACTTGGAATATTTTTATACAAACTTGGAATTTTTCCTGTTGCAGAGAATTCCAAGTACATACAATAAGGCTCTTTTTAAAATACTGAGAAAGTGGGTTCATAGGGCTTTCATTAAAAACTGGCAGATAGACAGTTCTTGAATTTAAGGACTTAATTCTTGCAACTGGAAAAAGACTTCCTGGACAGCTCTGTCTGGAGCAGTTTTCTGGAGCTACTGAAGTCATATGTGATCAGATTCAGACCATATTTTCTGCTTCAACATGCCTGTGTCTTTGATTGTTCCGAGGAGTTCGCAGTGGTATTGTGATTCAGTGTGGTATCTGTAGCATCGAGGATAGGTACTAACAGATCAGGAAATCGAGGCAACCTGTGTGGTTAACACACCCAGGCAGCCAGGTGGGCAGGTGCCTGCGACCAGCCAGGATCATGACTGGATTGGTAACAGGCCGCTGAGAATTCCTGTTCTCCAGACGCCCTGCCTTTTGCTCTGTATCCCTCTAAAAATGCACATTTTAACAAGCTGACCTTTTATTGAAGTGTTAGAATCCACGTTTCTACCATCTATTACTTTGTCACTGGATAACCTCCCATAAAAAGGTAAAAAATGAGTAATTCTCTCAAAGAAAATAAAAAACCCTCCACATAAGATGTCACCGTGAAGCTGGCCTAGCCAGAGTCCGCATGGAGTTCTGTCTGTGGGGCCAATTCCGGCTTCACTCTCCATGCTTTTTCTGTGGCAGTGATGGCTGCATATGAGATCTTTGTCACCATCCTCCCGTCCTTATCTGCATGATCTTGGACATGACAGTGCTGGGATACAGCAGGTGTGTGCATGGTGATCTGGACTGAACAGTTTGGACATCTTTGTATCATAATAGGATTAGCAACTGATCCATTTGTTAAATTAGCCATGTTATAAATAATGTCTACTAGGTAGGTGCTGATGCTATAAAGATAGTTTAGAGTCAGTAAAATAGAACACTTTTAAAGGATAACCAGAACTGTATAAAGATCTTCAAGTGATGGTTTTGTTGTGTAGAAGTTGTCTGAATTCAACACAATAGTGTGCAGATTAAAGCGACCTGAAAGTTGTCTGTGATCTGTGCCCTCCGGGTTCTGCACAGCACGCCGACAGCTCAGGCCCTGGACAGTCTAGATCAGCATTCTTAACTTGGTGGGAAGGAACGGTCTCGGTCTTGCTCTGCTCTGAGTCTCTAGTCCAGGGAGCCAGCGTGACTGACATCATACTGGATCCCTCAGGTGTGTTGGGGCAGAAAAAAGATGGAGACGTTTTGGGTTAAGTGATTTGTTTCTTTTGAAACACGATGATTATGTCACGAGCCCCAGCAGAAAGAGGACGTTTTCTGGAAGTCACTGCACGCCTCTCAGCGAAGCGAGCATCTCTTAGCAGACACGCATCTCAGTGCTCTGATACTCACTTCTGTTTTGCTCCGTTGAATTTTATAGGAACAAAGGAGAAACAGGCTGGCAAGAGAACTACCTTCCGCTGTGTCACGAGACAAGGTAAGGGCGCGTGTTGGGCGCTTTCCCAGTCCCGCAGGTGACTGGTCGGCCTCAGTCACACCAGTTCTACAAGTAACTTTCTTTCTCTTTATGATTCTCCATTGGAATAGCTTAATTGAGTAAAGGTGTACAAGTTTAACACAGGCTTTGAGTAAGTTAAAGATGGTAGCATTTTGAACACACTGGAATAAATGTATAAAGGTGGCTTTTAAGCATCAAGGTATCTTTTAAAAAAGATTCAGTAAGTTTTGTTATAGCAACTATATATATATATATATATGGCAGAGATTTTAATTACCAGGAGTAACTAATAGTTGATACATTAAAATATGTGTATAAAAATCATGTTGCCGTCAATTCTTTGCCAGAAAAAATCTTATTAAATAACAAAACTAACAATGAGGCTCTGGGTTTGTATTTCTCTCAGGTATCCATTCATCTGAAGAAAGCTTTTAACAAAGGTGACAGTAGTAATCGGAGAGAAGGCGGAGTCACAATTTTATTTTCCATGATTACATTGTTTTTCATATTATTTTACTATTTTATTACAGAGGGAAAAAAATCACATTTGTAGACTGTATCTGAATGCACTTTTGGCAGCCTTGATTTTTTTCCTGCATTTTTGCCTTTAGTCTTCTAAAGTTCCAAGTGCTTTGGCGCCTGCCTCCCAGGAGCCCTCCCCTGCTGCTTCTGCCGAGGCTGACGGCAAGGTCTGTTGTGATTCCTATCTAAGCCTGCATGCCTGGTCTCGGGTGCAACATAACCCTCTGGGAAGCGTTGGGGCTGTTGTGCTCAGGCCATAGAACGTAAATTGCAATTTAAGTTCCATAGTGATACAACCTTATAAAATACTGTGGATGTCTTTTGTGTGCAGTATAGAAAATGCACACAGAAAAAGAAGTTAAAGAGAAACTTATCTGTTTTTTGAATTTCAAACCATTGGTATTTAAATCTTGTTAAATTGCATGTTTTAACATATCTCTTAACAGTTAATTCAGGACAGCAGAAGAGAAACTAAAAATGTGAGTCTTGCTTCAGAATGGAGATGTTGGCACCCTCGGTTCTCACTGAAACACTGTCTCCAGCCATTGAAGAATTTGTTTGTACCGTGGCGTTATGTCTGTTCCTAGTGTTCCTTTCATCTAACCCTTGTTGAGTGGCAGCGACCAGTTTTAACCTTGTTCTCATTGATAGGCTGTTCTGTTGCCGTCAGCTGTAGTTTCCAGTTTCATGTTCTGGCAGGAAATCAGACTTGAGAGAGATGGTATTTCTGGACTTTCCCTCTTAAAGGGTGACTTTGTCCAGGACTAGTGGATAACCCCCTGGCACTTCTTTCTTACACTTCCTGTTGGCCCTGGTAGCATGCACTTGTCACTCTAAAGAGCTTCTTAGGCGCTTCAGCGCTTAAGCAAACTGAAAACAAACCGGACTATGAGAGCTTGAGACTGTTGTCAGAGCTTCGTGACCTCTGTGGTAGAAAGTTAGATACTGTGTAAAGTACTCTGTCCCAGTCCCAGTTTTCCTGCCACGTAGTTCCCTTTCCTACCCAGATCCACGATTCCGAACCTTAACGGAAGCCTGATAAGCGTCTCACCTTCTCTGTCCACTGTGCTCAGATGTTACAAGAGCCATCCAGGTCATCGCACCACTGCATTTCCCTCGCGGCGTCACACTGAATGTGCTCCTTTCCCTGAGGTTTCCTTGTCATTCGTGTATAATCAGCGAGTATTTAAAAAGTCATTTTGAAGTTATATGTAATTAAAATGATATAACTTAGGCCCGTGCTTAGATGTAGCTCACTATAACTAGCTAGACAGATCTTGCCCAGTCACCCAAACGCCCTTCTGTTAAAATGTGTACTGTCCATTTTCAGACTATAAGATCTTAGTGTAGAAGCATCTTCAATGCCAATGAATTGTTTTACAAGCTAGGACTCTAGTCAGGACCCTGAAAGCGTGGCTGCAGAGGCAGCTGTGACTGACTAGCAGCACCAGGGTTCTCTAATGGACTTTTCTCAGGCTGTGACTGTCACATTCCACATCTGGGGCAGCTCACAGTGGCCATCGGCTAGGCAGTGGAGGGACCTGTGGCACACCTGCTGTGCTGCAGCGCGCCATCACTGAATACTAAATGGTTCACTGCCGCTGGCCTAGAGGATAATCCCACTGAAGAGTTCCTACTTGGACCTTACACTGTTTTTATTAGCTGTCAGGAATATGAACCAATTTGAAGAAATAAATCATTTGGAAACAAGTTCACAGAGTTTGAGAGGCCATAGTTCAACAGTTTAAGATTACTTTGAAGAGACTAAAATGAATAGCAGTTCTGTTTCCTTGTGCAAACTTTTAATGAGTCTTTTACTTACAAGGGCACCTTATCTTTTTCCATCCAACATCCGGTGTTTCAGGGAAGGACACCTTATCTTTTTCCATCCAACATCCAGTGTTTCAGGGATGGCAGAAGAAGAAAAAATTTTTTTAAGTTAGCAAGTGATAAAAAATTAGGATCCTGGGACAACTTGGAAACAACTTACAAGTGGTCACTCAGGTTTCCAGGTCTACATGCTGCTGTCCACCCTCGTCTGACCTCAGCATCCACCCTCCTAGATTAAGCTCCAGACGGGGACTAGATGTGCGTTCTTGACTACTGACACTGTCTAACTGTCAGCAGTGATATGGCTGGTGTAGGTTTTGGAACATGTTTTTCCAGGTTGCATCTGGAACTGGTGGGGTTGGAGACAGTGGTCAAGAGCCAACAACAGGCAACTGGCGAGGAATGCTGAAAACTTCAAAAGCAGAGGAGTTACTAGCTGAAGAAAAGTCAAAACCAATTCCAATTATGCCAGCGAGTCCACAAAAGGGCCATGCTGTCAACCTGCTGGATGTGGTAAGTGGTGGCATTTGGTTCAGGTGTCCTGGTACTTGGCCCACTGAGTAGGAAAAAGACAAAAGGAACTGTGAGTCTCAAAAACTGATAAACTTCTGAATGGTAAGAGGATTGTCATTCCAAAATGGCACAGAAGTAATGTTTTCCGCTCGCCCCATTTAGCCAGTTCCTGTTGCAAGAAAACTATCTGCCCGAGAACAGCGAGACTGCGAGGTTATCGAACGACTCATCAAATCTTACTTCCTTATTGTCAGAAAGAATATCCAGGACAGGTTAGTGTTACTTCACATGAATCACAAGCTCTCATTCTGCAAGGTGGATCTGTGCTGTTTTGAAAAAACATGTATGTTTTTAAAATTTAGTTTTTTTATTTATTTATTTTTTTGAGACAGGGTCTCACTTTGTGATTCAGGCTGGCCCTGAGCTCAGCCTCCAACTCACATCACAGCAATCCTCCTGCCTCTGCCTCCCGAGTGCTGGGATGACAGGCGTGAGCCACCACGCCCGGCACGGTGGTATGTGGTACTGGTTGCTGCTGGGTGTGGGTCTCCACACCCAGTATTGTATGTGGTTACCGGGGAATCGAACCCGGGCCCTTGCGCTTGCAAGACAGGCGCTGGAACCACTGAGCTAACTCCCCGGCCCCAGAAGTCCTTTTTTTTTTTTTTTAGTATTTTTTTGAGACAGGGTCTCATTTTGTAGTTCAGGCTGGCCCTGAGCTCAGCCTCAAACTCACATCACAGCAATCCTGCTGCCTCTGCCTCCCAAGTGCTGGGATTACAGGCCTGAGCCACCGCGCCCGGCACTGTAGTATGTGGTACTGGTTGCTGCTGGAGTGAGTCTCCATGCCCAGTATGGTATGTGGTTACGGGGGATCAAACCAGGGCCTTGTGCTTGCAAGACAGGCGCCGGAACCACTGAGCTATATCCCCGTCCCCAAATTTAGTTTTTTTAAATCAAATGAATTACCTGATATTCTTTGCATGACCATCATATAGCAGTCCTCAGAATCTGTTAACACAGGCTAGGATTCAGTTTATTAGCTAGAAAAAGCTATGATGAAACACTCTTTTGTGCTCTCTGGTTGTCACATTTTCAGAAAAGAACTTGTTTTTTCTAAATTTTAATAAGTAGTGTCATTAATTTTGGCTAGTTAACACTGACTTTTTAATGATGGGATTCTCTGAAATAGTAAATGTCTTTCAGTAGGAAGTATTTTCTCCTTCTAATTCAGAATGCTTTTCAGGTGCCCAGGCCTAAATGTCTCGTCCATTAGACTGTGATGTCATTTCACGCAGTAACAGGGAGAAGAGGGCCGGGGAGTTAGCTCAAGTGGTACTGTGCTTACCTGCCAAGCACAAGAGCCCAAGTTCCCTCCCCAGAAATAAAAAAAGCAAAAAAACCAAAAAAACAAAACAACAGAGGGAAGACAAATTTGGTTGTTTAGAAAATATTCTGTATTCAAATTGTGGCGATCTAGTAGCAAAAACAAGATCTTACTATAGAGGAATAAAAACCCAGATACTCTCTCTTAATACTTTGATTAAAGCAAATATTTTCTCTATATCCATTTATCATTTTTGCCTATAGAATATTTTTTTAAGGAGCCTGAGGTAGGAGGTTCACAGGTTTGGGCGTACTATAGGCACCTTTGCAAGATCTGTCTCAAAAACAAAAAAAATTTGTTGGTGGTCTACACTGTTCTACACAAAATCTATAGCCTGTCTTTTGTTTTACAGCCGCTTCCTCTAAACAGTGTTGTTGTTTTTAAAGTATAATTCACTTATGCCGTACAATTTGCCATTTTAAGTGTATTTTGCAGTGGTTTTGAGTATATTTATGAAGTTGCACAGTGCTAACTTCTGTCTAGTGCTATCACATCTTTATTACCCTGGAAGGAAACCCTGTGTCTATCAGCAGTGACTCCCTCCACCCATAACCTCCATCTCTGTCAGTCTGCCTCTTCCGGACGTTGTGCTACGTAGGAGCACACTAAGTACGGGTTTGGTCTTTGTGTCTGGCTTCTTTCCTGTTTTTAAGCCTTATTTATATTGTACTTTCTAGCTTATATAGAGCATATTTAGCATTCATCAACTCAGATATTTGAGCTCTTCCTTTGGCAATTATGAATAATGCTCATCACCATTTTGATGAAACAAAAGATAAAATATCAAGAACTTACCTTTTACTTGATTATAATTAAGTAAAAATCTGAAGGGTGATTGATGATGCCACTGAAGAAATATCCAGGTAGCCAGGTGTGATTGTATGCTGTAATCCCAGCCCTCAAGAGGCAGAGGCAAGAGGGTCACTGATAGTTTGAGGCCAGCCTGGGCTACATAGTGAGTTCAGGACCAGCCTGAACTACGTTGTCTCCAAAATAAAAAATCCAGGTAGCTCAGAATTTTTATTTAGCTTTATTATTTTGAGGTCAGAGTCTAAGCTCAATTTTTAAAGGAATTTTGCCAAAACTTCACAATTTTGGTTTTGTTTTGCAGTGTGCCAAAGGCAGTAATGCATTTTCTGGTTAATCATGTGAAAGATACTCTTCAGAGTGAGTTAGTAGGACAGCTGTATAAATCATCCTTATTGGATGATCTCCTGACTGAATCTGAGGACATGGCCCAGCGTAGGAAAGAAGCAGCTGATATGCTGAAGGTATCATCGCAAGCTTTTCCAATGGTTTTACCTGGTGTAGATGCTCAATTAAATAGCTTCCAGTGCATTCTGACCCTTGGGTAATGCAGTCTTTAAAAACTGATTTTATTGCTATATTTTATACATACATGATCACATTCCAGATTAAGAATTTGTGCCTGTACATGACACATTTTGATTCTCATTTTTTCCCATTCCCCTGCCCTCCCTACAACCCCACCCCCTGTATACGTGAGCTTTGCTTCCTTTTTTAAACCATCAGTTATTTTCTTTCCCTTCACTTTCCCCTACCTCCCCTTTTTCTCTGAACATTTTCTTCCTACTTCACAATATGCATCATACATTCCTAGACCTCATTTACACCTTCTCGTCTAGAGAAATGATATGGTGATAGAACACATCTGTTCTATTTATTTCACTTATGAGTATGTCCTCAAGGTATATCCACGTGTGTATGACTCAAATTTATCATTGTTTATGATAGAGTAATACTCCATTTTATAAAAAATCCACATCTTCTTCATCCAGTCTCCCATTGATGGGCATTTGGGCTGTGTCCAAGATTTAGATATTACAAACTTAGCTGCTATAAATATGGGTGCACATACGTGGCTGTGGTATGATTCTTTCATATATATGCTTAGCAGGGGTATTGCAGGGTCAAAAGGGACCTCGAGTCCTAGTTTTTCAAGGAATCTACACATTGGCTCCACCAGTCTACATTCCCCCCAGTAGTGAAGACGTATTCCTTTCTCCAGCCCCATCCGCGTTTGTTGTTGGTTGGTTTTGTGAGGGATAATATAGTCTTCATATAACACTAGACTTTTGTTCTTTGGGACTTGATTAGATTCAAATTTCAGAGGAAATACTGATTAGTAAAGCATGCTTACATGGCAAGTAGAGAAATTTTTCTACAAAATTCAAGTTAATATTGTAAATTAAGCATTTGAAAGTTCTCATTTCTTTTTAATTCAGGCATTACAAGGAGCCAGTCAAATTATCGCTGAAATCCGAGAAACTCATCTTTGGTGAAAAGAATTACATCACACAGACTCTATTGATGTGAAGCCTGCTAGTTTCTGCCTATTGAGTTGAATTTATTTACAGACTACCGGGTACTGCAGTGATGCAAACCTCCTCAGTGAAGACTGGCTATAAACTGAAGTGTACTCTGCATTACAGAACAAATCACACATTTAATCCAAATAATAAATGGCTGTTTCTAAAGTTTTCCTATACATATACATGTCTGTCTTGTGACAGTTTCATTTGAACTTAAGAACTGTTCTAGTTGTACAGAGCCACTTGCCTGTGGATAAGATGACCTGTGTAATTTCTGTTAGTAGTTTCAAAGCTGCTGCCATAGTCCTTGAAGAAGAAAGCGCCAAGACATTTTCTGTACCTCTCATGCATGCACTGTGTCGAGTGACCCGGCTGTGCGAGATGTGGGTCGGCAGCTCCCTCACATACAGTCACTGTGTGCCACTCGCCCTTCCGTTTACAGTTTTTAAAAGCTCTGTATCTTTGCTGCATTGGTAGGAAAGCTGAATTAACAAGAGGATCCAGAACACTGACGAAGATGGGTGCATACCGTGTAGTTACATAGGCTTCCTGGCACTTTGAGGTCCACGTTGCACTAGTGTCAAAAATTAAAATACGAGGGCTGGGCATAGGGTTCAGTGGTACAGTGCCTGCCTGGCAAGCCCAGAGCTCTAAATTCAATTCCCAGTACCAAAGAAATAAATAAAATATGATTTTATTCTAACTTAAAAGCATGAATCAGTTTCCTGCATCTGGGGGCCAGGGGATATAGCTCAGTGGTGCCGCTGCCTGCCTGGCAAGTACAAGGTCCTGGGTTCAATCCCTAGTTCTGCAAAAAAAAAAAAAAAGCCATGTGGGCTTGATTATCTTAGTAAGATTTGGTGATGATGGCCTGTTCCTGTTAGTTTTAAAAGATTCAGTTACCCTAATTAAATGTATCTCTAAAATAGAGTACTTGAATACTAGGCTTCAAGAATAAGGGCCAGGGAGTTAGCTCAGTACTGTCTTGCAAGCTTGATCCCCAGTAACCACATACCATACTGGGCCTGGAGACTCACCCCAGCAGCAACCAGTACCACATACCACAGTGCCGGGCGTGGTGGCTCATGCCTGTCATCCCAGCACTCAGGAGGCAGAGGCAGGAGGATTGCTGTGATGTGAGTTGGAGGCTGAGCTCAGGGCCAGCCTGAACCACAAAGCGAGACCCTGTCTCAAAAAAAAAAGTTTGAAGGAAGACTTAACTTATTCTCTGTAGTAGTTCTTAATAGCTGCTTTTTCTCCATACCAACAGAATGTATTAGACAGTGATATGAAAATACCACTCTGTATTATTTAAAAATTGACATTCACACACGCTCAAAGTGTGGCCATTGCACTGCAGAGGGATTGGCAATTATGTTTACAACTAATACTTTTGTGCGTGAAAACTGCCCAGGTGATTCTTGGTAAAAAGTACATTAAAAATCTTAATATATGAATAGAAACCAGTAAGATCCTTAGCTCCATTTCTAACAGATATGAAGTAAGTATTATAAATATTAAAATTTCAGGTTATGACCAGGTATTTGTGAAGGGTTTCTGGCAGGGACAAATACAAATATGTTAACCTTACCTTATGGTACCCATTTACTGAGAAATACTAGGCTGCAACTGATCTCAAACACACAAAAATCCCCAAAATCAGCCCGACTTGATCGAGTACCGCTTGACTCCAAAATAGTACCAGCTTGTCAATTAGTGCACACAAGCAAAATCTTAGCACATCTGATCTTCCTTCTGCTGTTATCAAACACCACTTCCGAAATTGTAACCAGCCATGACACTTTTTCCAGACTTCAGGTGACCACCACTGTTGCTTTTTGAATTTGCAAGAAAAAAAAAAATTACGTTCTTTTCTCTGGCACCTCAAACAGGTTTCAAACTGAAGTGTCAGCTTTAACAACGTGCTATGGCAATGCACTTGCTAGTACTACACATTTTGTACAAAGAAAAACGGAGGGAAACTTTGAGAAAGCTGTGTCAGCTCTTAAACTGAGTGACGTTCTGCAATGTGGAGACTATCTGGGGCGTATTTATAATGGATACCTGTAATGTTCTTCCTGTGTAAATAAAATTGCTGGTATGAAACAACACTGAAGCGCGTCAATGATTCGTGTAAACTAGTCACAGGAAGGTTTAAGTAAACTAACTTTTTCAACACAAAAATCTACTTCAGAACCTAAGGGCAGAGTTTCAGCCATGCCAGGCATTTCGTAACTTTCTCCGGGAGGCTTGCAGTTCACTGGGGTCTGGGAGCTGTGCTCTTGCTCCAAGCAGTCCGGGAACAGGAGCGCCTAGCTAGAACCGCAACACTACAGAAGTACCTGGCTGCCTGCGAGGCTTTCACAGGAAATCTGATGAACACTTTATATATTTTATCTGATTCTTCAGAGGAAATGAGAGAGAGTGTTATTACCTTGCTTTCCAGATGTGGAAAATTTTAGAGGAAAATTAACTTGTCTAATAAATGAAGATCTATACTCAGTCTTGATGCTTGGTTTGACCTGAAACTCCCCATACAGGGATATGGTATTTATGTTTTTAAGTCAGGGTGTCACTAGGCAGTGTAGACTGTCCTTATCTTGGTATGTAGCCCAGGTCAGCCTTGCAGTGATCCTCCTGCCTCAGCCTCCTGGAGTGCCGGGATACAGGTAAGCATCAACCCGCCCAGCTCGTCAATGGGGTATCTTCTGATGTTTTCGTAGCACTTCATACTTGGTGAAATACTTCTCTCGTATTCCTTTGCTCCGCTCCCTTTCAGATTACCTCAGTTTACAGTCTGCTTGGGGACGGTTGAAGTAAAAAAGTTTGAATTTACAAAATATTGTTACATTAGGGATCCACTGACCAAAGGCTGTGAATAAAGCATTACACTGAGCAAAATACAGCCTGAATTAAAAGCTTTGTAAAAAATACTGATTTATTCTTTGAAAATGTTTATTAATGGCAACTACAGCTTCACCTGAGAACCTTATTTCCTTCTCAGACAACAAGGTAATCCAACATCTATGCTTCCAATGGATTTTCCTTTCTTTTTGAGACAGAATCTCATTTTTAGTGTAGACTAACCCTGAAATCACTATGTAGCCCTGGCCAGACTCAAGCTCAACAGCACCCTCCTGCCTCTGCCTCCCAAGTGCTGAGATTACAGGCACGAGCTGCCACGCCCAGCACTGTGGTATGTGGTGCCACAGATCAAACTCATGTAGGTGCCTGGGATCAAACTGCGCTTCCTAGGCAGACATCGGAACCATGAGCTAAATCCCTGGCCCGGGATTTTCCATTTCTAACATGGACACTAGAGGCTTGGCTTGCTTATCAGTGAAATCAGTGCTCCCAACTTGACTCACGTTTCTTTACAGTATCTTTCCACTGTTCTAATTGCTTCCAGAAGGAGAACAAGAAAGACAGTAGAAAAGACATCATTTAGTTCTTTCATGAAGTATACTTTTAATGATATTAATTCTTTTACTTTTGAGATAGGGTCTCGCTATGTAGTCCGCGAATGCTGAACTCACCATGTAGCCTAGGCTGGGATTACAAGCATGTGCCACCATGCCTGGTTTCAATTCCTGAAATCATGGACTTCTGTGGTAATTAATGTCTTGGGGGCCAAGAAATAAACCATCATTAAGTTAACACCTATTAACCAGTGCAAAAACTAAATTATATTGCTGAGGGCTGCTTTTCACTTTGAAGCCAGCCTTTGATGTTTCTGAATAACAGATAAGTCTGAACCAACAAATGGATTTTCCATCATAACTGAAGCCATTTTATGATGTAGAAGTTCCTTTTTCCTATTTTAAGTAGAGAGAGTCCATTCTTGAGAATATGTTGTCCAACAACTAAAACACTCTCGGGATTGGTCACTTGTCTGTGGTTTATGCTGACTCCGCCTTCTGTTATCATCCGATACCTGAAAACAGAAACATTCAGTGACTAGAGATCCGCTCACTGCTGCCCACCCCTGGCCAGCTGGCCTTCTACCTCTCACTGTCCAGTT
Organism: Petromus typicus; assembly: GCA_004026965.1. Classification (NCBI taxonomy): domain Eukaryota; kingdom Metazoa; phylum Chordata; class Mammalia; order Rodentia; family Petromuridae; genus Petromus; species Petromus typicus. Next base: position 47,430 of record PVIR01006059.1, read on the forward strand.
ACATATGGTTAAGCATGAATTATTTGACAAATAATACAGAGCAAAAATGTTATTCTGTAATATGGTACAAAAGGAATTAAAATATTCTGCCTACTTTCTGAAAAAAAACGCAGTTATCAAAGGGAATATTTTGTAGTTTATAAGGTTTACTAAATTATTTCATTTTTAATAATGTATCAACTTTATCTTTTTTTCAGTTACTAAGGACTGAACTTTAGGTCTTCACACTGAACTACACCACCACTCTCCTTCCTTTAGAAATGTTCACAGTCTTGCTAAGCCACTGTTTCCCTGGCTGAGCTAGATCAGAACTTGTAACCCTTCTGCCTTGGCCCCCCAAAATGCCGGGATGTGGGCGTATCCCATCACACTTATCTCAGCTCCTGTCCCCAACATAATGAGCATAGAGACTGAGGAAAGCCAGAGGCATTTTCAACAGAGAGTACTTTGTTTGCACTTTATCCTTGGAATCCTCTAACTTCTGCAAGAAATGAGATGCCCTGGAAGCATTACTAGGAAAACATCCTCTCTGGAAAAATGCTATAAATTACAACGCAGAATGGTAAAGTCCCTGAATCAAAAGCTAAATGATCTTACCCTCGAGGACCATCAGGAATGGCATTTGCTTTGCGGCAGGTATCTAGGACACTTGTTCCAGGGTCAAGAACTAATTCAGAAAATGGAGCTTCTTTAAACAACTCCTTCAGCTCTTGGTCAGACATGAGCTCCAGTGCATCTATGCTGCTATGGTAAAGGGCTCGTGTACACCTAGAAGACATTTGGAAGCCACTGTGTAAGAGCCTCCGATGTGTTCCGGACGCATTATCCAGCTATGCAGTGTCCACACCGAGTGCTTTGAGATAGCAGTATCTATCCTGCATAGCTCCACAACTTCTCAAGTCGATCAACTAAACTTTACCAAGCGTTAACTGCTTTAAAGACTACCTTTTAGCGGAATCCAACCCTTCCTGCCCATGAACAAGCTTTGTTACTTCTGCCGCGAGTCGCTTCTGTGGACCTCGCTTTTCTGGTTCTTTGCTGTGCAGCTGCATAATGTGGTCAATCTCTGCAAGGGGCAGAAAAGTGAAGAGCTTCAGGTACCTTGGGAGTGAAAAATAAAAAAAAGAACATCTTGCTTGCTTTTTAAACTTTTTATTTTAAATATGAAAACATAAACATGCAGAAATGCACTAAAAATAATAAAATATACTCATGTATATATGACTGAGACTTGAAAACACTACTTTTTTGCCCTTGGTGGTGTTGTTCTCTGAAATAAAATGGGATACATACGATGTAATTTATTTTTTGACTTCTCTGTCCCAGGAGAAAACTACTAAACTATATCCTGTGCATGTTGCTGCTATCCAATACTTGTAACATGTATATGTATATACCCACAAATAAAAAACTACTACATAATTTAAAAATTGACATTCTACATATATCTTTTTTAACCTTTTCTTTGGTGAAATGACACACAGAAAAAAGTACATGAAACGCGGAGCTTAACGAATCATTATGAAGCCAACGTGATGTAATCATCACTTTGGTTAAATACACAACAATGCCCCTGCCCAACAAGGCCCATAAATATTATGTACCCCAGCCTCCTTTAGTATAATCATTGCTCTGTCCTTATTTCTCTTCAAACAATGCTAACATCTCAGTACGCTTTCTTAAGTCCATCATGCAGTTTTCCCTTTCTCTGAGACAGGGTCTAACTGTGCTGCCCAGGCTGGCCTCAAACTCTGGGGCCAACCTCCAGCGTAGTTGTGACTTTCAGGCTCACACCTGTGCCTGACGTTATGTGCAGGAAATTATAAAAAATATATTTTTGTAGCAAGGGATCACAAAAAAATATCAATCTAACAGCTGCTACACAATGCAAAGACTAATTTTAAGGCTTAAGTTTTGTCTAGATGCTCCCCCAAGCCTCATTTGGTCATAGGTGGAACTTTTCAGAGGTGAATGGATCTAGTGTGTGATGCTGGGGTTGATCCATGGTGCAATGCTAAGATTTAGGGTGAGTACTACCCGTAAAGGGGGTAGCCTGGATAAAACGTAAGGGACAGAAAGGCTTGTCACTAGTTGTTTGCTCCTTTTGCTATCTTCTGTCTGCCATGAGCTGTTTCTCCTCTGCAATGTCCCAGGCCTTGCATCCAGCTGACCATGGACTGAGCCCTTAAACTGTGAGCCAGAATAAACATTTCTTCCTGTAACTCTGAGTATCAGGTGTCTTGTCTAATGAGAAAAGTAATGTATCTAAAATAAATAATATAGGATTAATTGGAATCAATGAAAAATCAGAAGATAGCACATAAAAAACCTGTTCAAAGAAGTAATAGAAAAAAACTTCCTAACCACGGAAAAAGAATTTGACAAACAGATGAGTAAGGCATGTAGAACTCCAAATAGCCATGATCAGAAAAAAAAGCACCAGGTATGTAATAGTCAGGATTCCAGAAATTCAACACAAGAACAGAATATTAAGAACTGTTCAAGAAAAGAAACCAATCACGTATAAAGAAAAACCCACAAGAATCACAGCAGACTTAACAAACACTAAAGCCAAGGACAGCCTGGAGTGAAGTATTCCACATCCTAAAAGAATATATTTTTGTACTTGGCTACTTTGGCGCATCAGTGTCTTCAGATTTGTTCCCGACGACGTGGGCATAGCATTCCGTCCTGTGAGTGCTCATCCATCGTGTACTTACTGACTGCACTGCTGCGCGCATCCGTGTTTCAACTTTTAGGGAAATGATAATGTTGCTATGAACATTTTCATATACTTAAGAAGTCGGGGTGCACACTGTCCTCATTTCTGTGAGGTAGCGTCCAGGAGAAGGCCTGCTGAGGTCACAGTGTCTGTGCATATTCGGCTTTAGAAGTAACGCCTAACAGTTTTCCAAGGTGGATCTATCTGTGAGCTCACGCTCTCACCACTTGGGGACGTTCTCACAGACGCTTCCTACTTCCAGGTCTGACATTTATCCACAGCGGAGGGTGCAGTATGTCCTGCTGTGCCGTTACCTTGCATTGTTCGTTTTATCATGAAGGCTGAGCACTTTTTCTATTTGAGGCCTTTTGGGTAGTATCTTTATGAAATGCCTATTCATATTTCTTTCCTTTTTTTCTACTGGGCTGTCCTTTGCTCATGAGTTTTGAGAATTCTGGAGAGCCGGAATTAAATCCGGGCCCTTCATAAAATTAGAAAATAAAACTTTCAAAGACCCTAGGAATATATCATCAAATATGCTATCACAAATCTAAAGGAAAAGCCTTAATATAATTTTGCAATAAGACATATCTTCCATTTTTTTCTTCAAAAATGCCTTGGCATAGGGTGGGGATATAGCTTAGTAGTATGTCACTTGCTTAGTGTATGCAAGGCCCTAGCTTCAATCTCTAGGAAAATACTAAAAAAAAAAAAAGAAGGCTTGGCAATCAGATCTTTTCATTTCCAAATAAATCTTATCATAAGTAATAAAAAAAATTCTTTTAGTTTCCTTTGTTGCAGGTCTATTTCATTTTGCCTTAATTTATATTTTTCTAAGAGTACACGTCAATGGAAGTTAACAAAAAAGTCACTTTAAAAAGGATCTTTGGCAAGCACAATGTTGCACATCTGAAATCGCAGCATTCAGGGAAGCTGTTTCAGGACTGCAATCAAGTTCTGTTGGGCAATTTAGCAAGATCCTGCCTGTGTCAAAGACAAAACAGCTGGGTGCAGTGTTGCATGCCTGCAGCATTCCGTCCTCTGTGAGGCTGAGGCAGGAGGATCTCAAATTTGAGACCAGCTTGGGCAACTTAACGACTTGGTGACTTACCCTCAATCAAAATTTTAAAGTGTGCTAGAGATATAGTTAAGTGTGAAGGCTCTGGGATCAACCTCTAGTACTATGAAAGAAAAGCACAAGAGAGAGACAGAGACAGAGACAGAGAGGATAGGGCTAGGAATGTAGCAGAGTGCCACTCCCAGTGTAGTGGGGAGTTCTAAAGATGTTGTATGTTACATTAAAGAAAACAAATGTTAGAGTCAAACCCAGGAGAGGACAGACAGAAAACAGTAGTAGGGCTTACGACGAATGGAGTGAAAAGACTAGAGTATGTATATGATAAAGTCCTTAAGCCTCGCTATAGATTTTAGCTATTTAGGTACTTATTGTCTTACCTAACCAAAAGCCCAAGTTAAAAGAACACCGCTAAAGTTACAATGTTCTGTCACATAATGCTTTCAAATAGACACGATGCAAAAGAAAAACTCAATAAAACGTACACAGAAACTAAATGCAGAAAACTGTGTCTTTAGCTTATGATAGTAACGGTTCTCAGCCCACTTAGGACTCACCTTTCCACGGAATCATCTTGCTGCCTCACAAAGAACTGGTACAGTTCAAAGGGAGAAGTCTTATCTCTGTCCAGCCACACAGCGTTGCCAGCAGATTTTCCCAGCTTCGCTCCAGTTGTATTTGTAATCAGAGGAACAGTGATTCCAAACACATCTTCCCCAGTCAATCTGTGCGAGAAGAATTTCACGACTCTTTCAGGCACCATGGGTGGTAGGTTACACTTACTTTTCGAGATTTCAGTCTGATTATCTGCTCCACAATACTCTGGATCCTTTTCTGTTCTTTTACAACTCATCTTGTTTACATTCATCATTCTGACCCACTGTGGCACACTGAGGCTCTCTGGTCAAGGCAGGGGCAGGTAATTTTTGAAAAGCCAGTTGTGTAGAGGAAAAAAGGAGAATGAAAGGTAAATCAGTAAGAAAGGGTAAGTAAAGTTACTTTAAAAGGATTTTAAAAGTAAGTTTTGGTCTGTGTAGCACAAGTGCTGGCCCTGTGCTACATCTCCCTCATGAAATCTACATTACTTGTTAAGTATTTGGATTTCCGAACTTTTCGAGATGCCAAAGATTGTAATTAGTGTCATGGAGAGTGACGAGCTCCACAGAGGCTACTGGAGGACGCCCCGTTACCTTACACGAGTGCAATTTCTCAACTTAGAAACAAAGCAGGTGCATAAACCACCCAGATCTTGACTGGTGGTGTATTTCCTGTACAGCTTGAGTTATTAACGTCAACACAGATCCTCAGCACGGATAAAACAGTAGCCAACAGGCTACTACTGTGTAATGGCTATGCCCTGGAAACCTGTAGGGTTTACGAAGTAGGCACTTACTTGTGGATGAACTCGTATCCCGACACGATGTTGCCCAGCTGATCAGTCCCGCCCAGCTGGACCCGGCACCCGTAATGCTGGAACAGGTAATAGAAGTCGTAAGCCTGGAGCACCTGGTAGAAGAACTCAGCCAGGCTCATGCCCTCGGGGCTCCGGAGGCGCGACTGCACGCTCAGCCTGCTCAGCAGCGTGCCCATGCGGAAGTGGCCGCCCACGGCCGCCAGGAAGTCCACCAGGCGCTGCTTCTGGTGCCAGGCCGCGTTGTCCAGCACCGTAAAGCTGCCCCACGCCCGCCCGTCGGCGAACAGCTGCTGGTGACTGGCTGCCAAGGCCTCCAGGCCGCGGCGCAGGGCGCTCGCGTTAGCCCGCACCTGCTCGGCCGCCAGCGCCTCGCGCTCCTTGGTGCGGCCGCTCGGGTCTCCCAGGCGCGCCGTGGCGCCTCCCACCAGCGCGATCACGTTGTGGCCGGCTCGCTGGAAGTGGAACAGGCCCTGCAGCGCCAGCAGATGCCCCACGTGAAGCGAGTCGCCGGTGGGGTCGAAGCCGCAGTAAATGGTCTGGGGCGAGTGGCCCGCCGACCTCCGGTCGAAGAGCTCCGGGAGCTCTGTCTTTGTGCCCGTCTCTGGGAAGAAGTCCTTGAACAGACCCCGAGCCTTCAGGGCCGCCAGCAACCCCTGAGCGCCTGAGTGTGACTGACGGAGGCCCGGGGGCAAAAGTGTGGACAACACTGGGGTAGTACCAGACCACCGGACCGGGTAAAGACGCCTCAACATGGGCGTCGCCATCTTGGCGCGCGCGGGGAATGCTGGGCGCTTGGAGGCCCCGCCCCCCGGCGCCCTCCTAGGACCCTGCGGCGATGCGGTCTTTCTGCGCATGTCCCGGTAGGGCGGGAGGCGGTTACTTAGTTACGGAGTTTGCGTCCGTCTGGCACCCAGAGTTCTGAGTCCACTTTTGGGTGCTTAAAGTTACCTGAAGCATAATTTCTACGGTTCTATTTTTTTACTAGTACATGTTGCAGTGCATAATGATTACACTAATCGTGGGGCATTGGTACATTCAAATAACACATCTTAGTTCAATTGGTCCCCTTCCCATTTGCAAAACCCTCGTTTTTTCATGTGTATACATTTCTGATAATAGTTCCGACCTCTAAAGGCTGTTGCGAGGATTATGAATTGAGCGCATCACACACACGTTAACTTTCACTTAAATTTTCACCTGACAATATCATGACGCGCAAGTTCTTTGCAGTCTTGGTTCTACGCAGACACCTGTGCACGGGGCTGTGAAAGGCCCAGGTTGGCTTCGCGGGGAGCTGAGCGCCCTGGGCGGGGTCCCGGGGGAGGGCCCGCTGCCGGGCGGGGCAGCCTCGCTGCCGCTATAGCTGGGAGGCGGCCGCAGGGCCCTGGGTTCGGATCCGAGCGCCGGCACCGGAGCGCTGGTGCACGCGGCCATCGGGCCACAGGGCCGCGTTAGTGCCCGCCGTCGTGGGCCGCATTCCCGGGCTCCGAGGACGACCCCAGCGCGGAGCGCGCGGGCAGGCCGGGCGGGCTGTGCACTTGGCCGCGCCCAGCTCTCGGTCCCGCCGGGCGGGGGAGAAGAGCAGGGAGCGGCGGGACTGTCGTGCCGCCCCACTGGCTGGTCCCCTCCGTGAAAGCCCGACACCGAGAAGGCCCCCGCCGTGGGCCCTAACAATCCGCACCCCAGTAGCTGCCCCTGGTCGGGGCTGGGATCTGGATCCCGCCCCACAGCAGTCCAGGACCTGTCCGTTTTATAACATCGTCATTTAAATAAACAAAATATTATTTTTGCCATCACTTTCTTTCTGTGTACAATTATCAGTGACTCGAGTTCCTCACTGCTAACGTCGTTGGTGTTCAGGTACATCCAGCAGGTGCTGGATGCATCGTCATCTCAGATGCTGAAGAAAGGGGCCTGGGTGTGTTCTTTCTTACATTGTTTGGAATCTTGACCTGTTGATCGCAGTCTTAGTCCCACCACACTGACCTAGATTTCGGAATGCTGAGCAGGACTTGTCTTGAGCATGTAACGCGTTAGGCTGTGAACCTCACAGACGGAAGACTTGAGTTTCAGAGAACTCTTTCCTGAGGCTGGATGTTTCCAAAACAGAGGCGTGAGCCGCATTCAAGGGACAGATCAGGTAACTGCCCTCCTGTGGCCGCCACATATCACAGCGTCCATCACCAGATCATGCTGTGACGCGTCAGTGGGTAACATGATAACGTATCCTTGAAAAATGACAAAAATACTCAAGAATTTGTCATTTAAAGAAAAAGAAAAGGTAACTGAGTTGATACCTGCTGTTTTTATTGGCTTACAAAGTGAATGTGTGCATATTAAAACATAATTCAGAAAACACGCTTTAACTCAACCATAGTAAGTTGAAGTTTGACTTACCCTTCCCGGCAATGGGGAGGCACGTAGGCCCGAATTCCTTGAAGTTACCCTTCCCTGCAACAAAACACCACATAAACATTTTCTCTGAAAGGCCCCTGACCCATATGGTTTAGTTTTCAAAATGAGCCCGATGATCAGAATGACACCATGCAGGAGGCCGGGAGAAAGGAAAGAGGACCAGGGTTCTAACTGGCCTCACGCAGCTGGTGCCAGTCCTTTAAAGGTGGGACGCTCTAGTTGGCTTTGAAGCATTTCTCCACCCACGACATAGTATGGTGGATTCTAGCAGAGACTGTGAGAGGGTTGAAATACAAGCTGCCCGAAGGTCACAGCAAAGTGGCAGCAGAAAGGGGTCTAAGTGGGTCTGCTCCTTGTACATACACCGTATCATTCTATTTGTGTGGGAAGTTTCACTGAGGTCTCTTCAGGGACATAAGTGGAGACGGAAGATGGAACGGGAGGCAGACAGGCATGGCTCAACCTTGGCTGTGTCTGCAGGTTGGTCAGTGTGCACTTCTGGGAGAGTTGTGGATGGGCTTTAGAGCGATGTAAGACTTGCAATAAAAGTCTAACTTTATTTTGGTTGGTCTTGGACACATGTACTGAATCCGAAACCCAAGTAATGCGTGTGATGGGTCCCCCAGAAATAGAGTCCAAATTCTTGTGTATGACAAGCAAAGCAAATGTACACTCAATGGCAAAAGAAAAAGCCGCTGCCTGCAGTGCAGTGACCCAGGGAAGTGTGCTTGGTGGGAACGGGTAGCTGGCACCAGCCAGGAACCAAATGGTACCAGGGCAGCTGGGAAAGTAGGAGAAAAAGGATAAATCAGGCTTTGGATCTAACATATGTGCATCTCGCCTACGGTGTCTCTCCTTGGATCTCTTCTGATGTGACTGACAAAGTGACTGACAGGTTGCTGAGTCATCTCAAGAGGTTCCAGTGAGCATGACTCTCCCATAATGCACTCTGCTGTCATCACAAGCAGGGCATGTGGTCTCTGAGTACCGTCCATCCCTGAGGTCCCAGTGGGGAAAAGAGTTGTGTGGGGCAGGTCGTGGAATCTGCTGGGCGTGTTCTCCAGCCCGGAGCTTTAGAGATTTCCTGGGACTTTGTTCCTCTTTTTTCTGTTTCTCTTAGGATAGTGGGAGAAGGATTGTGCAAGTTCAGGGAGGTGGAAGGAGTGTGGTTTCCTTACCCGACAGGTACTCTCTGGCTATAAATAAAATAAAACAGTGACTATGTACACAACTCCTTGCTGTGTTAGGTTTGTGAGAGGCACACACAGTGCTCGTTCTCTTAAGCTGCTTTTTAGCCAGCGGGATCAGTTGGATTCTCATACTGTTCCTGCACCCAGGTGGCTGGTTTGAAATATTTATGGCTTTTTATCTCTCACTTTCCATTCCACCCCTTTATGTCTGTGTCGTGCTCTGTGTCAGTGCCTTGGGGGAGGTACAAGTTAGAGATGTGCAAGAGGCCTGGAATTTTGCATAGTCTTAATCTCTAAAGGCCAAATCCCTTGCACAGACAACTGAGTTAGGTAGGAATGCTGCAGGCAGACAGACAGGGCGGGGCCCTGAGGCAGTCAGTGGCGAGGGTGAGCACACAGAGCCGGTGTGGCTAGCGCATCTGTCAGGCCTAAGATAAAGCTGGAATGACCATGCCTACTGCCTCTGTGTCACCCATCCACTAATATCTAGGTAGACATCAGCTACCCAGCTGGGTGGCTGAGACCCACCCAGCCCTCCCCCTTCCTAAAGAAGGTCTTTGTTTTTTACCTGTTTATTTTTTTATTATTTATTTATTTATTTATTTATTTTTTTTAGGTTTTTTGAGACAGGGTCTCGCTTTGTAGTTCAGGCTGGCCCTGAGCTCAACCTCAAACTCATCACAGCAATCCTCCTGCCTCTGCCTCCCGAGTGCTGGGATTACAGGCGTGAGCCACCACGCCCGGCACTGTGGTATGTGGTACTGGTTGCTGCTGGGGTGAGTCTCCACACCCAGTATAGGTATGTGGTTACCGGGGATCGAACCCGGGTCCTTGCGCTTGCAAGACAGGCGCCGGAACCACTGAGCTAAATCCCCGGCCCTACCTGTTTATTGGCTACATGACCTGCTTCTCCAATGGGTCAATTTTACATAAGCAACTTTAGCTGTAATCTTACTGGGTGATACCTATAATATACCCATCGCGTGATTTTGTACCTACCTTGTGATTTTGCTCTATAAAACTTCCTTTGAGGAGTGGGCTCATCGGCAACCCACCTTCGGGTCCTCTCCTACCTCTCAGGAGATATGTCTCTCGGTAAAATTTTCCTGCTCTTAATTGCCGTTGTTCCTTAGAATTCGTTCTTTGATCCTGGGAACATGAATTCGGCGTATCTCACACCTAGCAGGCTGGAGTCACATTTACTTCCCCTCTATCACTGGAACTGAATAAAGATTGATGAAGAAAGCTTCAAGATGAAGAGAAAGAGAAAATCTGCCCATTTTCTTTTTTTCAGATGGGTCCCAGGCTGATGCTGGATTCACCGTGTATCCCAGACTGGCCTCCCCCTCTGGCCTCCCCACCCGCTTGGGGCCGCAGGCAGAGCCGCCGTGCCAGCGGGCATTCTCCACTCGGAGAGGCCCAAGCCCTGTTTGCCAGAGGAGCTGTGCACCTGTCCATGGTCTCAGAGAGGCGGCCACGTGATACTGGTTGTTGGTTGTTGTCTCTGTGAGGTTTTCCCGGCCGGAGAGGGTGAGGCGCAGAGTCAAGCACAGACCCTGGGGAATGTTTCTGGAACGTCCGATTTATTCAGGCTTAGGCGTCCCATATATAGCAAAAGGTCACAGGGCGGGGTGAAGGCTAGGAGGAAGGGAGGGTCTATAGGATTGACCTAGGGTTTTGCCCAATAAGAGAACTTTATGAGTGGGGGGTCTATATGGCATTAGCTATGGGGGATGGTAAGGCGATGGGTGAGAGACAAAGAGGGGTGGGGCTACCAGGATGGCCACTGGCAAGGTTCAACGTGTGGAGCAAGTGTGCTCGAGCCCCTAAGGGTCTCCGAGTCCGCAGGGAGACGAGTCTCAACCTTTAGGCTCAGGAGACAGGCACACGGTTCACTTGCCCTAGCCAGACTTGAAGCTCCCCCTTACCTGGTCACACCTTGAGCTCCGGCCAGCGCAGGATCCTCTGCTCCCCTTGAGGTAGGGGTGGTGGAGGTCTCGGGGTCTGAGCAGCTCTCTCCCTCCGAGGGGGAGGAAGAATGACATCAGCAAACAGCAAGCGGTGGGGAGACATCTTGGTGTAGTTTAGTAGTGGAACAAAAAGGGGTCCTCGCCTGGAAAGCGGCTGGCGAGGGGTGCCAGGACGAGCCTGAGTCTAGGGCCTCCACCCGGTGTTGGGGCGCGTGGCGCCTCGCTGGCTGCCTGTCAGACCTCACTGGCCCTTTTCTTCTGCAGTTTCCCTCTAGATTCATGTCATCTCGCTTTCAGCCCCTTCAGGCACTTCCCCAGAGAGCCAGGCAGGCTTGGCCGGCCAGGAGAGCTGGGTCTGCGGACAGACAGGAAGAGCGCGAAGACAGCAGCAAAGGTGCGGGCAGGCCCCGGGGGAGGGCAGGTCCCCGGCGAGATGGAGGAGCGGTTTCTGCGCGTGCGCGTGGGTCCAGCGCGCAATGCTCTCCTGTTGTGTATTCGCATGGGGTGTCAGGGAGTCAGGCACGGTTTTAATTTCTTGTGATATGTTCATAAACTGAAGATCTCTGCCTTCATGGCCATGAAGACCCGCACAGGTGAGGGGCTGGGGACACAGACGCAGTCTGTCCTTGCTCTCCCACTCGGTCATCCGTCTCCCCTCAAGCCTGCTCTCCGCTCTCAGCCGGAGTACCCGTGTGGTCCCCCCGAATTGTCTCCCAGGCTTTCTGCTGCTTGGTGCACCGTCCTTTCATGGTGGCCCAAGGGATTTTATCTCCGCTGGAGAAGTCGAACAGCAGCCCAACCAGCTCGTGTTGTGTGTGTGTGTGTGTGTGTGTGTGTGTGTGTGTGTGTGCGTGCATACAGTGTGTTCCCTATGAGCTTTAGGTGCTTCTGTAAGTACTGAATGGTCAGTTATCTAAGGAGGTACAACTCTGGAGATATCTTCTAACTATTCTTTTTTTTTTTGAGACAGGATCTCGCTTTGTGGTTCAGGCTGGCCCTGAGCTCAGCCTCCAGCTCACATCACAGCAATCCTCCTGCCTCTGCCTCCCGAGTGCTGGGATGACAGGCGTGAGCCACCACGCCCGGCACTGTGGTGTGTGGTACTGGTTGCTGCTGGGGTGAGTCTCCACACCCAGTATAGGTATGTGGTTACCGGGGATCGAACCCGGGTCCTTGCGCTTGCAAGACAGGCGCCGGAACCACTGAGCTATATCCCCGGCCCCTCTTCTAACTATTCTAACAGGTGTACTTATCATAGAATCAAACATAATAGAATCAAACACCTTGTGTTCCTTTGCCTCAAGCAGAAAAGCCAAACTTTACTCCTTCCATCTTCACAGCAGTAAAATGTGGCTCACAGCTGTGGTCCTGACCACTGGGCCGGGGTCCTGGACGGCGCTGGCGACCTCCACTCCGGCTGGGGCGGCTGCACGTCCAAAGCAGAGGCCCTGAGCACGCCGGCCGCAGGCTCTTGCTGTGAAACACTCGCCTTGGTTATTGAGCTCTGAAGTCTCCCCTGGCTGTCACTTGATGTCTTTGCCATTTCTTAACTTCTTTTGAGGACTCAGACCATCAGCCTGCGCGTGAGACGTGGACTCACATGCTTCCTCCTTTCCTGGCCTAAGTAGCCGAAAAATTACACCAACGTCTATAATAGTCAAGATTCCAGAAATTCAACACAAGAACAGAATATTAAAAACTGTTCAAGAAAAGAAACCAATCACGTATAAAGAAAAACCCACAAGAATCACAGCAGACTTAACAAACACTAAAGCCAAGGACAGCCTGGAGTGAAGTATTCCACATCCTAAAAGAATATATTTTTGTACTTGGCTACTTTGGCGCATCAGCGTCTTCAGATTTGTTCCCGACGACGCGGGCATAGCATTCCGTCCTGTGAGTGCTCATCCATCGTGTACTTACTGACTGCACTGCTGCGCGCATTCGTGTTTCAACTTTTAGGGAAATGATAATGTTGCTACGAACATTTTCATATACTTAAGAATCGGGGTGCACACTGTCCTCATTTCTGTGAGGTAGCGTCCAGGAGAAGGCCTGCTCAGGTCACAGCGTCTGTGCATATTCGGCTTTAGAAGTAACGCCTAACAGTTTTCCAAAGTGGATCTATCTGTGAGCTCACGCTCTCACCACTTGGGGACGTTCTCACGGATGCTTCCTGCTTCCAGGTCTGACATTTATCCACAGCGGAGGGTGCAGTATGTCCTGCTGTGCTGTTATCTGTCATTATTCGTTTTATCATGAAGGCTGAGCACTTTCTCTCTATACGGGCCCTTCTGGGCAGCTTAAAACAGTCTCCATGTGGCAACAGTTAAGGTCAAATGCTTTCCTATGCAAGTTTTGAGAAACAATGATTGCAGAAGTGACAGTGACCCAGTGAAGTGGACGTTGTATTTGTAGAAACGCACATGAAGACCCAGGTGGCTGCCTGGCCCACCCAGGTCGGTCCTCACCGGTCTCAGGCAGAGCTGCCAGGCCGGTCTCAGGGCCAGCACTGGGTGCAGGCGAGTCGCCTATACCCAGAGCTACTTTTGCTGAATGCTCAGGGAGGCTAGATGACTGTGTGTCCATGCGACTCTCTCTCAAGGTCTGCTGAAGAAACCTGCAAGGGAGTGGGGGCCAGAGACAATTGTGTCGTGAGACCGTGATCAGGTGCACAAGCCTTAGGACCAAGTGACACATCCTCCCTAGGACTGCTAACAGTGTTTCATACCATGTAGACATGAAAACATTTCCTGTAAGTGGGTGACAGCGAGCCCTGGTTTGTAGCCCTCTTGTCTCAGCTGAATCACTTTCTTTTTCTTCTCTTTTCCCATTTTCCCTTTCTGTTTCTTTCTTTGTCTCCCTCATTCTCTTCTTCCTTCCTTTCTTTCTTTCTTTCTTTCTGTATTCCTTCTTTTCTCTGTCTCTGTCTGTCTGTCTCTGTCTACCACTGAATCACGTCCCCCAGGTTTCAACCCGGTTCTTAGCATGACTGCTTTATGGCTGTATTCCAGCAGTAATGTAGTCCTTCCCTCTAATACCAGAGAGCCTCTGTCTCTGTCTCCTGGAAACCCCTGCACTCCGGCTGGACCCTTCAGCAGGCTGTGCACCAGAGCTGGGACCCATACTCCTCTCTGTCATCAAAGTTCTCAAAGCCTGTTGCTCCATGTCTAAAAACAGTTAGGGTTAGAATTTAAAAAAAACATTTCTTGTTGCTTACAGTGGAAACACAAGTCCAGTACCAGTTGGTAGAAGTATAAGCGCCTCAAAAATATTTTGGTTGAGGTGCGTATTGTTGAGATACATTTGTAATCACAGCCCTCAGGAAGCTGAGGTAGAAAGAAGGCAAGTTGGAGGCCGGCCGTGCTACATAGCAAGTTCAAGGCCAGGCCTGAGCTACATAGTGAGACCCTATCTCCAAAAATAAATCTGGTTTTGGTTGAATGGGTGAGAAAATGCTAGGGAAGCCTTGGAAGTCTATCCTTCTTCTGCTAAATTTCTTTTGTGCACCCCAAAGGATTGAAGATAGCTTTCCCCTAGGGCTGAACTGATAGTTAGAGCTTCTGCCCTTTGAGCATTGGTTTGTAGCTCAGAGAGTGCAAGTTACAACCAGGACCACGTTTAGCTGCTTAGGGTAGGAAACAACTACTACTTGTCAGATGCTCGAGTATACGTGTTACTAAATTACAGTCAAAATCATAAGACTTGGCTTAGTTTAGAACCTGTCAGCAGCCTGAGGCAGGAGGATCACAGGGTCTTAGAGAGACCTTGTCCAAAAATAAAAAAAGAAAATTAAAAGGGCCAGTGGTGTAGCTCAGAGTGAAGGGCCAGGTCAGTACGTACATGTATCCGGCTTCCTGAAACGCCCAGGGCCTGAGTGTGCTACAGTCACCATCTGCCTGCAATCTAGCAAGCTTGGACGCCAGGGACGCGGGTTCATTCACGGTGGCCCCTGACTCTGTGGTCAGGTGGCCCCCAGACCTTTCCTGGGTATGACTCCTTATCACAAAGCATCCAGTATTTCAGTGTGTGTGTGTGTGTGTGTGTGTGTGTGCATTAAATAATGGCTACCAAAAGACTATGTTGCTCACATAGTAAAACATCTACAAATTGAACTGAAAATATAAAAATAAAAGTTCCAAGTTTTCACTGTGTATCCCAATGAATAAATTTGTGTCCTCTGGGTTGTACACACCCTACCTTAAGAAGATAGTTCACAGCTCAGGACGAAGTACGCCTATGCCCGCCCTGGGTGGTGAATCTCCCAACTCTCCTGATGGGGATACTTTAAAACTAGATTTTAATGTGAGGTTTTATTTCTTGTCTTAATGACATGACATGATTCCCCTTACTTTAAGCTCCAAGCTAAATTAATCCTTCACTGTTTTTACTTTTTTGACTTCTGTCCTATTTTTTCCCTCTTTTGTTTCTTTTTTTCTTTTCTTTTCTTTTCTTTTTTTTTTTTTTTGAGACAAGGTCTCACTTTGTAGTCCAGATTAGCCCTGACCTCTATGTAGCCCAGAATGGACTTGGATTTGTAGCATTCTTCCTGCCTCAGCCTCCCGGGTGCTGGGACCACAGGCACTCACTAGCACAACGTATGCCTCTGTGCAGTCTAGTTTTCTTTCAAGCCATCAGTTCTTGCCACATTTTAACATTTAAGAGCACATACATTCACACCCATTTCACCAACCAGTACAACCGAGAGGACGTTTGTGCCGACAAGCGGGGAGTTATTTCTTTTAATCTGCTTGGATTCTGTCCAAGATGGAAAGGACCTGGAAGTTATTAAAAAACTAGATATGTTTCCACTTGGCTGGAAAATCAGAAAGGAAACTGAGATCTCCTGAGTGTCCACATGGAAAAAGGAGAGTTAAGAGTAGTACTACACACACGTTCATTCACTGGTCCGATGATTGTCAAAGTCAGCTAGCGCGAAGTGTGTGGGAGAAATGATCAGATAGCACCCTTAAGATTAAAGTGTGATTTCTCAATAATAATTCAGAACCCGCTCATGTTACACAGGCGAGTTTCTTGGTTTATTGCTACATCGTGTATTCCGAGCCCCCTTGCTCTGGAGTTCCTGCTCCCCGACTCCCGCAGTCGGAAGCAGCGCAGGTCCAGAGCAGAAGTCGCTCTGTGCAGAGGCAGAACTAAAGCCAAGGCCTTTATTGCGGGCAGCGATGGACGCTCATTGGAGAGAAGAGTAAACACATCCATTTTGATGTATTTGTGCCAGCTAAATGGACAAAACAAAGCCCCAGACGAGGGCAGAAGCCGCGCCCGGCACCACAGGGCCCGGGCCAGCGTTAGTGCACTGTCTGCGCAGACGATTCCTCGGTGCCCACCGACCGCTCCAGCAGGCCTGCACCGGGCCCACGCCCTGTCCCGAACTTCTTAGCCCAGCCGGGACCCTGCACTCCAGTGAGAGCTGGAGCTCTTTCTCAGCTCCACGACCTCCGTCCCGGCTTGAATTCCTCACCCTGACTTTGAACCCAAGCTTTGAATTTTGGGTCCTCGCCGAGTGGAGGCCGGTGGCTTCTGAGGCCGGAGCAGAGCGCCTCGCAGGCGGGAGACGGGCTGTCAAGACCGTCTTCGCCGTCAGAGAAGACACACACGGGACTCGCTCCACGCCTTCTACGCTGTCCTCCGAGCAAGTGACTTTAGCCACTTGGAGTCTCCGGCTTTTTCACCCGAATGGGACAGTAGCGTCTATTTCTTGAGGTCTATGACAGGTTGAAAGCTGCAGCGGGTGTATCTTTTGTGGCAAAGGCCAATGAATTCCCCTTATTCTCTGTAGCTCCATCCTGACCTTGGACAGCCTACTTTCCTCCGATCAGTGAGGTTTGTGGGAACCTGGACAGGTGAGTGTCTGCAAGGACAGTCTTCCAACGCCAGAGGCGACAGGTGCGTCCCGCTCAGGGTTCAGTCCCCTCACGGCCGACAGGGGGCGCCTGTGGGCGACGCGCCCCAGCTCGCCCAGGGTCCAGGAAAAGGCCTTAAACAATGGCCCTGCGGGCTGTAAAGATGCAGGCTTTCAGCCTAGAGCTCCGCGAACATCCCACACACCCACGCCCCTTGTAATTACCTTAGATTTCACAACGGTGTAAGAGGAAGCAGTTTAAAACTTGTTCTTTCATAATATTCTTACATTCAGCAGGCCAGTAAATGTGAGATAATCAGACCAAGAGAGCCAGATGCAAAGAAATCAGTGTTTCATGCAAAAAGCCATAAAGAAAAGTGACAAGTACATTGCCAGCGCTCAGCGTTCACAGGGGGGATTTCTTGTCTGCGCCCAGAGGGACTCAAAGCTGTTTGCTACTGTTGTTTTGCAAAAACTTTCAGATCTGAAGATCTTTATTAATACTGCCTTCTGCTGTTTCTTACTGAGCCAAATGATGCAGTTCTTTAAAGTTTTAAACTGTTCTAAAAAATAATGATTTTACTTTGAATTTTCTTCAAAAATCTCCACGCTAGTGGATGAACCTAGAGGTGATCAATTTTCTCGTGAGATCTGAAGTATTTTTGAGCCTAGTCATGGTTCTGCCATATGAGGTTTTGTCACCCTGATAACCAGAAAGCAACGTCTCTGGCATTTTGGAAACACGCTTCAGTCCCTTGGATGGAGGAGGCCCCGGTTTCCCTGCTTTCAGAGATGTGGGCCAGCTCTCTGCGGCTCCTGCCTGTGTCTGTGTGGGGATGCAGCATAGGGAGAAAAGCAAGTCTGTAGGGGCAAACCTACAAGGCCTGTCATAAATGGTGGTAGATAACTCCTTTCCTTTCAAAAATCTACGAAGGGAATCGAGAGAGATGGAGGGAGATGAGTGTCAACAACGTCGCAAGACATTCAGAGCCTGAAGAAGCACGCGGGGCTGCAGACCCAGATGTGTCCCTCAGTGGGGAGGCCATCGGCAGGTACAGACTAACAGTTGCATGCTGTAGGTGTAATTTTATACCGACTTTATGGATGATGAAATTGAGAAGGTTAGAAGTTAAGTCACACAAATGGAATTTGGATCTAGATTTGGTTGGCCTCAAGGCTTTCTGTTTTAGCCTCTGCTGTGTCTCCAAGTGTCTGTCTGTCTGTCATCTCTTCCTTGTCTCCGTTCATTGTGAGTGACTGCATTCATCCCATGGCTTGGCCCACATTGCCTAAAGAATCCCATTTCATGGTCAGGAAGAATCACTCACCTGTGCGCGTGGGAGATGGACTCACGTCCGTGCTTTTCCTCTGTGGAGAGCTCTGTGCTCCTCCATGGCACCTCAGGACGCACGGCTGGGCGAGGAGAAATACCAGGGCACCAGAGAAGGGCACAGAAGGGTCAGGGTGAGCCTCTAAAAAACTGTGGCTTAGATGTGGGAGATGATGATCAAAGGATATCGCTAGTAATTTAAGACACTGATAATAATATTAGTCACGCTGTAAAACTGGAAAGGAACATTGGTAAAAGAGGTAAGTCAACCGAAGGGCAGAATTAAAGTGATGTTGTTATTATAAAAGAAAAAAGGCTTGCTGTTTTCCTGTGGTTTGGCTCCAGGTTTTAAACATTTTGTGTGTAAAGAAAGAAGAAAGAGGGCTGGGAATTTAGCGCAGTGGTACCACATCCACTTTGGAAACACAAGGGTCCAAGTTCGATCCCCAGGACTGAGAGGAAAAAAAAAAAGAAAGAAGTGGGAGGGAAGTTGTATTTTTCACAAACTCACCTATTTAATAATTGAAGTTCCTGGGGCACCTGTTCTATGCTCAGACTGCAATGGGAAGGCGAGATGAGGCCCAGTGACAAAGGTGCCATCCGGAGCTCAAGCGAGTCACTGCTCACCAGAGAGAGGAAATGGAAGGAGAGCCTGGCGACATAACGGGTGACATCACAGCAGCTCCAAACACCACTCTGCCCCGGCACTCGAGACTGGTCTGAGTGCGTCTCCGAAGCATGTTGGAAACTTGCTCCCCATTTCCGGTACTGAAAAGGGAGGTTCTGAAAAGGTGACTGGGTCAAAGAGTGGTGCCCTCACGGGAACCTCCATCTGTCAGAGCGTGGGTCATCGTGGCGAAGTGGGTTCCTGAGAGAAAGATGGATGTGTCCCTTTCCCTGCTCTTTCTGCCACACGCTGTCTCCCCGCCTCACCTTCCACATGCCGAGGCAGAGGCAGTTAGTAGGGCTGTGCCAGGTGCAGTTTTGACCTCCGTCTTACCACTCCCGAGAACGCTAAGAAATGAAACTCATGTTTATAGATTACCCAGTCTCGGGCGTGTCGCCACAGCAACACAGAACAGACTAAGACTTGGGACCTCGTCACAAAAATTTCTTTTGTATCTTGACAGATGAGAGAGATTGCTAGATGAGGAGCTGAGGAGACAATATTTCAGGTAAGTTTGGGGGATCAGCAGAGAAGTCTGAGAGGACAGGCAGAGTGGAGATACAGCAATTAGTGTGGTTCAAGTAGAGGACTGTGTCGATGAATAACTTTATGTTATCATGGATCTTTTGTGGCTACTCTGTTAGTTCCATGTATGCTAAGGGCAGAGAAGAATATAGGTTGGGAAGGGTGGATGTGGGATAGGGAGAGAAAGAGAGAGAGAGAAAGAAGTTTTTATAAATGATAGGTTAGTAAAGATAAGTAGCAGTTTCCTATCCGCGTGGATGATGTTCACAAACTTCTCAGGAAACCTGACAGCAGAGAGGCCAAGTACAGCATCGGCCGGAAGACAGCAGCGCCAAGGGCTTTTTTGAAGATAAGAGGAAACTTCAAGAGAGTAGGAGCAAAACATCACAGGATAAACAGAATGAATAAACAGAAAACGTAGTGCAGTTCTGTTCAATTTTAAAAATGGATGTAGGGGAAAGAGCAGCAACTGGGATAGAAACGTTGGGTCTGAATTCTGGTCTGCTGTTCCCTAACTCCGGGGTCTGTGGCAAGGTAACCTCCAAGGACCTCCGCAGCATGGACGTGGCAGACAGCAGGCGGGTCCTGCAGGAGTGACACGCGGTGCTGGAAACTGGCGTGAGCCCCTCGAAGGTGAGCTGCCACTGTTTGAACAGGCACCGCTAGCTGCCTTGGCTGCCTTGGTCAAGCCTCAGGCGCACCGCCCCGGGGTGCCCGGCCCTGGGCAGGAGGGCCGTGGGGTGCTTCACTGTTGGGGGTGAGGCTCCAGCCGCCTGGACATCCCTGTCTTCTTTCAAGGTGAGTCCAGGAGCAGAGGTCTTCTCCTCTAATTTTCTAGGACTCTGAGCCGAAGAGCGACTCTCGGACTCAGTTTCCTCTGGCTCTTCGTGCGCCTTCGGCCTCCCCCTCAGGGTGCTGCTCTCTGGGTGGGAACACAGAGGAGCCCCGCCAAAGGTTTAATAGGTGCTTTTTCTTGGAATTCGTTTTGGGACAAGGAAAAGAAAAGTTTATTTTACAGAGTGAATGACAAGTATCTGAAAGTTATCCAGGAGCTGGGAGTGGTGGCCCATTCCTGTATCACCAGCTCCTGGGAGGCTGAGGCAGAAAGATCGCAGGTCCGAACACAGCCCAGCTAATGCAGTGATTTAGCCACACTTTGCCCCTAGAAAAAAATAATAAAATTTCTGGAGATGGAGCTCCGTGTGAAGGGCTGCCTTTAACTCCCCGTATGGCACAAGAAGTTATAAAGGGATAGGTAATTTTCAGAGAGGATACGCATCCTACACACATTTTTTTGTACAGTTCTGTACATTTTGTCCATAGCGCCTGTCTTTCTGTACAGCACACCTTGTTTATACAGTACTATAACTTTTGCTGATTTTACTGTATAGTA
>PVIR01006060.1:0-68372 GCA_004026965.1 Petromus typicus
GAAGAGCACTGTGTCACCTTGAGCATATGGATTTTGAGGCCGTACAAAACATCTCAGTGGAAATCCACTAACGGGCAGTAGTGTGGTGCCACTGAGAAAGATCTGCTCTTCCAGTTCTGATCACGGTGTACAGTTTTATCATGGATCCTCCGCCTCAGCCCACTTCCTGGTGCTAATCATTCAGCACCGCAGCCCGGAAGGGGCTCTAAAGAAGAGCCGCCCTTCTGGGCTCCCTGGAAGACCACAGGTAAAAGGCAGTTCCCTGCGCGTGAGCTGCTGCTCCCTCTGTCCCCTGCTCGGCTCCGGGGCTCCCCAGAAGACCATCGGGAGAAGAGAGGAAGGTGGGGAGCACGTGCGGGAGAATGATGACGTGCGCTCGGTCAGTGTCGCGTGTCGTGTCCGTCTCCACTCCCTGTTCATGGGAAGAATTCTTGCGCCAGGACTCACAGGGAAAGGAGGAGCCTAAAACAGAACAGGAGACTGGATGTGGCTTCAGATTTATTTTTGATGTTTGAGAATACTGTTATCCAGAAATGGCCAGAAAAGCCCTGGAATTGGTCAGAGAAGACAGAAGAGAGATCTGATAGAATGGCTGGAGGGCAGCAGTGGGAGAAAAAAATAAAATTGACTTTATTGTATCCTTCTTAGTTCAGCTCATTCAACAAACAGAAGCCAGGAAGGTCAGGGCAGTAAATATCTCTGCTCTTACAGTGACGTAAAGCTTAAGAGAAATTGGATATGGTGCTATAGCGGAGCAATATTTTTTCCAAGCTACAAAACTTATTTTTAATTCAGTCTTGAACTTCTAATCCTTTCATGGATGCTCAGAGTATATCAAAGTGTGCTGCCGAGAGCAAAAAGCATTGAGAGCCCCTGTGGTAGGAACCGAGAGACACAGGTCTAGGCTGAGTGAGGTGCTGGAGCCCAGCACTCCTAAAGCCATCGCGCAGAAGTGGCTGAGATGGCTGCGCCCCTTCCCTGGGCCCACCCTACCCCCCACCCCACCCCCCGTCCCCGCCCCGGGCTCCGCCCAGCCTACTTGCCTACCAGTTGATAGAGATACGCCTCACATGACCTCTGTACTTGATCTTCCCTCTCCCTGTAATTTTACACCGCCAGAACTTTACACCTTACACCTTCAGGTCTCAAAGGTCACCCTCTCAGATATTGCCTAACTTTCTTCTTGAAGGTGACTCTGTTGATGCTTGGTGTCTCATAACCTTGCCTCTGCTTCCCATAGAATTTTTTATGACATAATCACTTTGCCCATATACATATTTATTCACTATACTCCATCTCCTTTTTCTAGATCTCAATATCTTTGAGATGCAACTTTGTCGATCATGTTGACCTAAGTAGTCAAGAGAGCCAGCATGCGTTAGGCCCTGAATAATATTTGTTGAGTGAATGCTTGGAGCCCGCAGTGTATGCAAGTCTATGTGATAGACTGAACATTTTGAAATAATGAAAATAGTAAAAAAGAAGAAATTCTTTGAGCATATTTGTATGGAGGCTAAAAGAAGAGACAAGGGGGACACCTGTGCAGAAAAGACTCTGAAGGCCAGGGAGTATTTAGAGAGAAGCTAAATCAGCAGCTCTGTCGGAAGAAGACAATAGGCTGGCATTCTCTGAGCCCAAAGGTCACTCCTTATCAAAACATTGGCACGGATACTCATCTTGTAAAGCATTTTCTGAAGAAACACGACAAGCCAAAAGTCTGTGAGCATAAGCCCCACTCATGCAACGTCATTTTGTGGGGCGAGCTGGAATGACTCCACAGGTGCACCCTCGCACCTCTTGGTTTTGTACCTCGCCCACCTGTAAGTCACTTACAGTCACTTCCAAATTAGTCAGGAATCCAGCTAGCATGCTGGATGACCTAACATGTGTTCCTACGAAGAAGCGTCATCTCCCACGGTCATGAGTGACACAGGCTTAGGTGTGCTGACTTGAGGGCTCTGTGCTTGAAGGGCCGCAACACCTAGAGCTCCACACTCGGGCCGGACTCCGTGGACATGTGCAGACCCTTACAGTGCTAATGACATCCTGGACCAGTGCACACAGACAAGATCTCATTTTATTTCCTGCTTCATGGTAGACAGTGTCACTTACAGAGCAGTGTCACTTACAGAGCCGATTGGGCAGACTAGAAGGACCACAGATTTTGGGTTTCATATGCTTTTTTTTACTTTAGCACTTTACAAATTCAATGACAGACATCACTTCATCTGAGTGTCAGTTTCCTCCTTGACTAACAGAGAAAATATTACAGAACTGGATTGTTTGGAAGATGCAGTAAGACTGTGTGAATGTGTTTGACATATAACTGGCCCTTTCCGCTGTCTTTTTCTTCCTTATATTCCAACTAGTTTACAAAAAAGAAAATCCTTCTGAGGTTACCAGGAGAAACAGAATTGGATAGTGGCCAAAACTGCTCTATTTGAACAAGGCACTAACCCACTGTGCTATTAACCATATTCCTCACTTCGGAGTCTGGGTCTGGAAACTATGAGACTCCACCAAACTCATGATGGGGAAACTGTGAATTTGCATCATTGCAGATGGAAAATACACTGGGGATTTAAAAATTATAAATTTAACTTGCTAGCTGCTTAAAAATACTTGAAGGAAGAAGAATTTCACTGTCAGGAGCATATCGTGTTAATGTCTGGAATGATTTTACTGTACTCTTCATTAATCAGACACCATCTAGAATCTGCTGCTCAGATCTAGAAGCCTTCAGTGAAACACTGTAGGAAGGACAGACACAAATGTGACTCATCAGAGGGGTAGGAAACCATGAAGCTCCACAGTGGAAACACTTAGGGAGGTGAATCCAGACAGAGGCCAGGTAGAGTACAGTGGGTCATCGTATCCATCTTTAAGCCGCATAACTGTATCATATAATTTACAAAAGACTGAAACGAGATTGATTCTAATTTCTCCTGTGGGTGAAACTAGGAGCAATGAGTAGAAACTCTACAGAGGGAAATTAAAATTCATGTGAGGAGGACAAACTAGAAATTTTCTTTCTGGAACATCGAATTATCCATCAATAGAACAAACTTAACCATGATGCAGCACCACTCCATGCCCCTACCCCCAGAGTGGAGCCCATTAGTGCGGTCACCTGGGAGTGGCACTCTGATGTTGAGCATTTGGGGCTTAGAAAATATGTAGATAAGGGCTAGGGATTTAGTGCAGTCATTGACGCCAGCTGCACAAGTGTGAGTTCCTAAGTTCAAATCCCTGGTTACCCCTCCCTCCACAAAAAAGAAAATAAAATCCATAGATGGACAATGTCTGTAAGAGTATTCTGTATTATGTGATATACAATTCTGTAAAACAGTATCAGGGAGATGGTGAAACTAATGTTCTTAAAATCTATTTTCCCATATGAATTATGTAAATAACATTATGCCAGAAAAAGTCAGCAAAAGGAAGCTCCTACCCTCATTCCTCCACAGAGACACTGACAATATATGATCCAAACAGCTTTTGTGAGAACTCCAGAAACCGGCTAAGAAGTCACAGTTCTCTGAAGCAAGCATAAAACCAAGGAAAGCTGTGCTGAAATAGGTAGTGAAATCCATGTTTCCGTGAAAGCTCTGCCTCTCCCAAAGTGACATAAGACTGATGATTGGAGGGAAATACCCAAGTCATGGCTTCACTCTGAGGAGAGAAAGGTAAGACAGAGAGGAGTCTGATTTGCTGGCTCTGCACAGCACTGGGCAAGGCTGCTTTCTGGCTTGTCTGATCCAGTGTGTCAACAAGGCACTGGCATCGTTTAGACCTCTGAAGGCAGTGAAACAAAAAAGAGGACATGGAAGCTCCTTGCGTTAGCTGAGACCCTGAAGTACAAAATCAGGGAGCGGAGGGAGGAGACTTTGTGAACTCAGGAAAAAGAAACAAGCAAATATCTCAGATTGGGAAAATACATACATAAGTCAGAGAAAGTGCATGGCCAGGAGATGTCTGAGAGGTTCTCCAAATTCAACCAGGCTGCCTGGACACGGCCCTGCTAGGTACAGAGCCACTGGGAAGCTGCAGACAGATATCTGGTTTTCCGTTTCCAAGATCCCAACAAAAACATAACAGAGCATACAAAGAGACAGGAAAACATGGGCCACTTGACAAAACAAAACAAATACAGTGGGACCTTGGTCCAAGCACTTAATTCTTTTCACAGTTCTGGTTCCAAAATGAGACAAACAAAAACCAAATCAAATTCAATCATTAAGTTCAATGTTAAACTTAATTCAGTCATTGGGCCCAATGTTATGGGTAAATTTGATTTGGTTCTCATACAGTTTAGTTTGTGACCAGAACTATGCAAAAATGAAGTTCATAAACCGAGGTACCACTGTATCCCAAAACAGACCACAGAGAAATAAGAAATATACATATTATCTTACATATATTGCATCATAATGAAACTCGAATGCCAAAAAACACAGATAGGATATTATATGAAATTAAGAAAATGATGAATAAATGAATAAAACAAGTCTATTGGCCAAAAAACTATACAGACAAAACCAAAAAGTCTGCAGTGGCTGAACACTATAACAACTGAAAAATCCACTAGACAGATTCAATAAGAGACTTCATCAAAAAGAAAAAAGGGACAGTGCACTCAAAGATGGTTCCTTTAAAGTTATAAAAATGAGCCAACAACAATAAAAACAACAAAAAAGAAAGCTGAAAATCCTAAGGGACTTATGGACTCCCACCCAGCACATCACTGTATGAATTATGGAATTGCTAAATGAAAAAGAGAAATAGTAGGGAGTTTATTTCAAGAAATAATGGCGGACAGATTTCTAAGTCTGAGAAAGGAAATAGATGCCCAATGAGGAAAAATCTAAAAACAACCAGGACAAAATACATTAATCAAATGGTCAAAAGCCAAAGACAAGGATGATATTGTGCCTGTAATCCCAGCACTCAGAAGGCAGAGGCAGGAAGATTACCAAGAGTTTGAGGCCAGCCTGGGCTACATAGTGGGTTCAGGGACAGCCTGAACTACAAAGCGAGATCCTGTCTAAAAAAAAAAAAAAGTCAAGGACAATATTGAGAACAGAAAAGGAAAAGTGTCTTGTCACATACAAGGGAATCTTCTTACATTTTTCAACAGATTTCTTGATAGAAACATTATGGAGTGATAGGATATATCAAAGTGCTAACATGAAAAATCTGCCAAGTGAGAAAGAACACTATAGCTGGCAAAATAGTCTTTTAAAAAAAGAAAGATACATGAAGACTTTCTTAGCTAAGCAAAAGCTGATGGAACTCATTAAGACATGCCATTCAAGAAGTGCTAAGTGGAGACTTTGGTGTTAAAATTAAAAGAATATTAAACAGCAGCATCAAAACATCTGACAGTGTAACACTGTCTGATAAAGGGAAATATACAGAACCAAAGAGAGTCCCGTAGCACCTCACTGGTGCTCCATAAACCACTTTTGGTTTTGATACAGAATTTAAAATGTAAAACTAGAACAAATGAAAAACTATGTTCATATATTTAAAATAATAACAAAGTAGGATGTATGAAGGAGTAGGAATTTTTATTAAGTTTTCAGTTCTAAATAGATCATTATAATTATAAAATGTTTTATGTTGACATCCATAATAACCATAAAAATCCATGGAAGATTACCCAAAGAAAATGAGAAAGGAATCAAAGGATGTCACTACAAAGAAATCAATACATAAACAAAGCCAGCAAAAAAAGAAAAGGAGGACAAATATATGACATAGAGAAAATGAGCAAAATGCCAAAAAGTTTGACTCCCAACTCAGAAAAACAAAGATAAGTAAATGAATTAAACAAAAGATGTATGAATTGTTATCAGAGACTCATTTTAAATATAAGGGCAGGCATATCTGATGGTAGAAGGATGGAAAAAGATTTTCCACACAAATGATAACGAAAGGGAAGGATGACCATAAGAGTATCAGAAACAACAGGCATCAAAACTGCAAAATACAACAATTAAAGACATCATATAATGATGTTAGGGTCATTTTCCTGTGATATAGTGATTACAAACACATATATACCTGACATCAGAGCATTCAAATATATAAAGCATTCTTGCAGAGGATTAAGGAAGAAATAATAGCACAATAATAGTAGAGGGCTTCAATACCCCACCTTCACTAAAGGATTGCACAAAGAGGTGACCAGTGAGGAAAGAGAAGGTCAAGGTGACACTATGGACCAGCTGGACCTAATGACGCATGCACAATATCATATCCAGCAGCAGCACAATGCAGATTTGCCTTAAGTACATACCAAACATTGTCCAGGATAGATCGCATGTTAGTTACAAGTCTTAGCAAATATAAGAAGACTGAAACTACACTAAGGTACAGTTCATCCTAGTGAAATTAAACTAAAAATAGCAACAAAAAGCTAGAAATTTCATGAGTGTGGAAATTAGACATTCTTTTGAATAACTGGTGAGTCAGAAAAGATAGAATAAGGGAAACAAAAATATCATGAGACAAATGCAGATAAAAATACATCAGACCAAAATCACTTGTGTATGACACAGCACAAGCAGGATGAAGAGGAAAGTTTCTAATGACAAATGCGTTGGAAGGAAAAAAAGTCCTGCTTAAATCAGCATCCTAACTTCATATCAGAAAAAGGTAGAAAAACAGAAGAAACTAAACCCTAAACCCAAAGTTAGCTACAGGAAGGATCTCATAAAGATCAAAGATAAGTGAAGTAGAGAAAAGATTAGATAGAAAGCAATAAAACCAAGAATTGGTTTTTTTGAAAAGAAAAAATTAACAAGCTTTTAGCTAGAGAAGATTAAAATACCTAAAATTAGAAACAGAAAAGAGGCTACAACTAATGCCACGGATATGAAAAGGGTTACGAGAAGCTGCTAATGCCACGGATATGAAAAGGGTCACGAGAAGCTGCTATAAACATCATACACCAGAAAACCGAGTAACTTTGAAAAGATGGATTAAGTCTTACAAACTATGAAAACGGAACCATGAAGAAATAAAAATACCCAAAGAAATCTATATTCAGTAAGGAAAATCTATATAAATCTATATAAACCTATATTCAGTAAGGAAATTGAACCAGTAGTAAAAACAACAATGCAGCCCGCCCTGAGCAGAAGGCAGATGGCTTGACTAGAGAAAACATCCCAACATTTGGAGGAAAGTTAACACTGATTCTCCACATTTTTTTCCAAAAATTAATGAAGAAACTCTCCCAAACTCATTTTATGGGACACCATTGGTCTCATTGAAAGAGTGTGGAAGACACAGACCAGTGAGCAGAATATAAAATCTGAAAGTAGACTCCTGTCTGTACGCTCAGCTCCCTGATGAGGCTAACAGAACTGCACAATAGAAATGGTACAGTTTCCTTTAAACTGTTGGTGTGAGAATCTGGAAGTCACATGTAGAAGGGATAAGTTGGACCTTCACCTTACAGGATGGAAATGTACGCTAATTATCCTAACTTGATCATGACATATTATATATCCATGTAAATTATTATCCTGTATCTCATGTGTATGTGTAAATATGGTGTCTCTAAGATCTTGGATTCAAGGTCTGAAATGAAGAGCCAGTACTATATTAGAAAAAAAAAAAAAAACTTTAAGGTACTAGATTTGACAAATATTTCTCTTATATAATACTAAAAGTATAAAGGACAAAAGCAAAATTAGACAGGATACCACTTCAAATCCAAAACATAGATTGCAAAAGAAATAATTGACAGAAACTATTTCCAAGTGTAATATCTGAAAAGAAGTTAATATCCAGAATGCATACAGATCTATAATTCAACCACAAAATATAAATAACTTAATTAAAAATAGGTGAAAATTTTAAATAGACATTTCTATGAGAAGATATACAAATAGTCAACAGATTTACAAAGGTACTTCATACCAATATTCATCAGAAAAGTTCCAATTAAAACTACACTGAGATACCCCTCTTGTCTATGGCACAACGAAAACCACCTGAAGAGATCAATCAACCCAGAAAATAACCAGTGTTGGCAAGGATGTGACAAAGCTGGAATCCTTGTGCACTTTTGCTGGGAATACAAAATACCACCATGGAAAATCATATGGAAGTTCCTCAAAAGTGAAAATTGCCACACAGCCCAGCAGTCCTTCTGAGTTGTAGCCAAGAGAATGGAAAGGCTCTTGAGCTATTTGGACTCCCATATTCCCTGTAGCATTATTTTAAACAGTTCCCAAAACTGGAACAAACTGAATGTCTATTGGTAGATAAAAGAATAGAGATAAAAGTATATACATGCAATAAAATAGTATTCAGTCTTAAAAATACAAGAAATCCTGCATAAAAACATTACCCTCAAACTCAGGGGTGTCCCTCCTTATTCATGTTGTCTGTAGTTCAGGAATTTGCAAGTGCCACAGCTTGTGGGAAGCCTTTCCACTTAAGTCTCTCCTCAGATATCCGAGGCACTTTCCCCTTGCTGTGACAAAATACCTAAGATCTGCCACCTAACAGAGGAAGTGTTGAATAGGGCTCACAGTTTTTATTAATTCAGTCAATGGTTGACGGGCTCTCAGGTGGAAATGTCAGGGCAGAATAGCTTGACAGAGAAAAATGGCTCAAGCTGTGAGCCAAGAAGCAGAGAGAGGGGAGGAGCCAGGCCCGAGAACACACCCTCACTCCATGGATCAGTCTATGTCTCCCAGGGTGAGACTTCAGGGACACTTTGGATCCACCTCCTAACATCATCAGAGTTGAGAGTTTTCACTCCACACGGGCACTTCTTGCAGACAAGTAATCCAAAAGGCCAAGACAGGCCATGATGCCTTTCATAGCCTAGGCTTGGGAGTCCTCACCTTAACTCTGCAGTCCTCTCCTGGTCTCCTAGCGCTGTCCTAGTTCACTGTGGGCAGAGACTGTACTAGGAGGTGGACAACAGACAGTGAGGCTTGCTGAGAAGCACCTTGAAGGTTTCCAGCTCATCCCTTATTACTTTGATGCTGTTCCTTTGGGAATCCTTCCTCTGATTTCCTTCCTAAATTATGTAACTGCTGCTCCTCTCTGCTTCTGCTATATATGAAAATATCCGTAGATATGCAAGTTTGAATATATCCATACAGAGTGTTATAATTACCTGTTTATATGTCAGACTTTCCTATTGAGCCAAGAACGTTCTTAGTAGTGTCCATGCTCTGTTATTTTTATGCTTGTATTGGATAGGGTTCTCCAGAGAGACAGTCAGTACATGATAATAATGGGGACTTATTGGGTAGGTGCACAGGACCAGAGGCAGCAGCGTCTACAACCACCTGGAGGGTTGGAGGCAGCAGAGTCTTGAGACCCAGAGCTCTACTGGCCACTCGGCCCCAGACAACAGAGCCACAAAACAGTAGTGGTCAGGGATATTCACCAGTCCAGGGTCAAAGGCCCGGGAAGTCCCTGGAGAGTCACAGGTTTGAGGCTATGCTGGGAAGGTGAAGGACCTGGAGATCCATGTCCAAGGCCATGGTGGAGACCAGAGCTCTTCTAAAATGGGCAGACTTCCCCCATCCTGCCTTGTGGTTCCTCTGCAGCTGTGATCTGACTGCCCAGTGCCGCCATACCTGGGTGGGCTGTTCCTTCTCGATCTGCTAAAGCCATTCTCATTCTGCTTCTTCTCACCAGAGCCCCGCTCTGGACATGGGTCTTCTGGAGGCGTGTGTAGCACCTGAACCCTGAAAAGGCCTTTAATGAAAGATGGAGGGGAGAAGAAGAGAGGCAGGAAGGGAAGGAAAGAGCTGTCTTGAGCTATTCCATTTGGCTGTCACAAGGCTGTCTGACACACAGCCTCTCATCCCTGTAAAGGAGCACGTGACTTGCAAGAAAGTTGAGATGGACCAGGATGTGTCAGGAAATCTTTCCTTCATAACATTGCAGACACTGAGAAATGTGTGCACTGTGACACCCTTCAGTCTGCAGTGTTCGCGCTTGGGTTTCATTTTCTGCTCTGTCCCTCTGACATTTTACTCACATTTTCCAGCTCACAAGCAGAGGCACGGAAGTCATAAAAGGAGTGTGGTCTTGGAGGAGGCAGAGGAGAAAAGTCGTCTGCACTAAAACCTTCCTGAAACACTTGGCAGATTCTTTCCGTTCTAATCTTCCCCAGCTGGGAGGTCCACAGTGCTGAAGACACATTTTTTTCTCATGACAAGAGTCTCACTGAAGAAGAGCTGTACACCAATGGATATTAATGATGCTTCCTCTTGCTAATGACCCCACTGCTGCTCTGCAGGGAGACGGTTGCTCTGGCTTCTCCAATAAAATTCTTACTTAGTTTTCTTACAGTTGTTCACTTTAGCTGGTCTCTACCCCTGACACTAACAGAATCATGGGTCGTTTTATTTTCACACTAGGTATAAAGTACGCCATTTAGCCCTAGAGCGGGCATGGGACTCTCCGCCCAGGCTCCTCCCCCATCCATGGAAGGACAGCGGCGGGGCTTCCTATGGCTCATGGTGAGTCCCCACAGGCCGCTCCCCACCAAAGGGGAGGTTCCCTTTCCCGCGGTGGCCCGGACACAGTGGCTGGTCGTAGGGAAAGACACATGCCTGGTCTTGAGGACGTGCAGGCGTGGCTGCTCTAACATCCCGGCAGGATCACTGGCTGTGCAGAGACTGCGCTAGTCTAGGGCTCCCGGGGGCCCCTTTTGTTCTTCCTCCCTCTCTGTTCGGCAGTGATCTGGAGCTCACTCTCCAGAGAAACCCACTGTCTAAGACACTGTCATTGAGCTCCTGCTCTCCGAGGGTCTCATGAATATGTGTATCAGTTTTGTGTTTCGTTTTGAAGCTTTTAAAGTATATATTTACAGGAAAACCTAAATTCAGTCAAGAATTTTGATAGCATCAGTAAACATAATGAATTGAACAATAGACATAGTGTTTACCACCCTTTCCAGTACTGGATACTGTGGGAATACGTAGAATTAGAGCTCAGTATTCATGATAGGAGTATGAATTATTTTCAGTGCTTTAGGACTGAGGGACTTTTGTTCCCTTTTACTCCTAACAGTAAGAAAGGGAACTTGAACTTCTACTTCCATCCTTCTTGAGAAAACTTCTGCACAACGTACTTGTTTATTTGCTTGGGGTTTTAATACTTTATCTCCTCTTGTTTATATTGGAATTAGTTGGCTAAAATTCTATAGTCTAATTCTATCCTATAGTAGAAGTAGATATTTAGCAAGTAGTTAAAATGAATTTTCTCACTTTGTTAACATGATTCTATGTTAGGATACAAAATCTTTCTAATCAGACATCAAAGTACATCAGCTTATTGGAAAGGAAATGCCAAAAATAAAACATAAAAAATCTTCACATATAATTGGAACAAATATAAGACATATAAAACCGAAATAGGCTTAAGTCATCCCCAAAGTATATTGTTAAATTTTCCTTGGGTTAGCATGTCATGAGAGAGAACGACAAATTCCCAGGCTTTTCAATCCATTTGGCAAGTGAACACCTGAGCTAAATGTTTATATTCGCAAGGGGTGCAAAATTCACATGAAATTTTAATATGGAATCTAGGCCCGGAGTATTTGCTGCAATCGCCTGGCTCTGTCTCCTCCAGAATCTTCCTCCCTTCTCCCTCGTCTAGGCCTTGCTGTACTTACAGAGTAACATTAGAAACATCACCACACAGATTTGATTCAGCATCGTCAGTGGCCTTCTGCTGAGAGATGGCCGCAGTGCAGTGGGGTTTACTCAGCCATCTCTTCGGATGACTGACTGTGTAGGGCGCTGCGCAAACCAAACTTCCCCAACCCCTTTCATTTCTCACACTGGCCACACACTGTATAAGGCAACTTCCACTCAAACCCCTGAGCCTCTTTTAGCCTATTCATTTTTTAAGCCTTGAATGCAATTTGACCAAATTTAAAGCCATCTACTTGCAGGAGCCATAGGACATCTAGGGCTACTTCTGCTTAGGTCTGGGCCTGAGAAGGTGTTGTGGCTGAACAGCAAGATCTCCCTGCTCAGACATGCTTCCGGGTACCTTCTGGGCAGACAGAGCAGAGCAGTGGATGAGAGGAGAGACAGCTAAAGCCCCATCTCTGTGGTGTTAAGTCCTGCCCCCTCGCTCCTCTTTAGGTCCAGAGGTGACATGTTTCCTGGATACCTCTACTCTCAGCTTTCTCTCTCAGTGCACTTCATGGAACCAAAGGGTTTTTCCAACCCAGATGAAATCAAGGTTTATCCACAGCTGCAGGAGAGCTTGGCCAAGGGGATGAAAACTTTTGCTAAACAGAGAGAGCTCTCATCATGAGTACTAACCTTAATGTGTGTCCAGACACTGAACACCAATCCTGGAAGATGAGCCCTTCCCCCACTCAGCTTGGTCTATCACTGAACTGAACAAAACTGAAAATGTTTGAGAGCTATAACAGTTTTGAAGTCTTGCTAACTTCAACATTTCAATTGGACCAAGAACGTTCACTCTATGCAGCGAATAAAAATCTCTCTGTGTGAGTAGTTGTCAAGAGAAAGTCATTACTAATCAATGTTTTAAAAATAGCCA
Source organism: Petromus typicus (assembly GCA_004026965.1). Lineage (NCBI taxonomy): Eukaryota > Metazoa > Chordata > Mammalia > Rodentia > Petromuridae > Petromus > Petromus typicus. The sequence goes on from PVIR01006060.1 coordinate 12,568, forward strand.
AGTTTTTATTAACGCAAAAGATAGATTTTTTTTTTTAACTTGTCATAGCCTCCTCTGGATAAATGACATGCCCAGTGGTGTGTGTTGTCATTTTAATCCTGACAAAAACCTACTGGTTTGAGTGTATGTGAAGCTGCTGTGTCTGAGGTTTCATTTGAATGAAATGCCCAAGTTAGGGAATCTGTCCTCCGCATCGGAGCTGCTCTCCCTCACTGAGAACATGAGTCACCACTGTGGCTCTCTGTCCTCACACGTCTGCCTTGGATGTCCTTTGGGGGACATTACCTATAGATATCCCGTAAGAAGTAATCCTTTAACCTATTTTTATCTAGTTCAGTAGACAAGGTTTGTTCTGTCATTTTCATTTTTCCAAATTTAGAGAAGAAATCTTCCTGGATCTCTCTCATGTTTGTCTTTTATGTTTTTTTTTTTTCTTTGTTGACCATACTGTCTTGATCTTTGCTTTTGTCCTGGGTAATTCTTTTGATGATTTCTGTCTCATGAATTTAGTCTCTTTTTCTACTCTTGTCAATGGAGCTTGTAGCCAGTGGTGCCAGGGAAGTCCGCAGGAAGCAGCCTGTCCCACACCAGGTGGACAAGCCGATGCCTTTGGCAGGCCTAGACCTGTGCAGGCCCACCTCCCCGCCTGCCCGAACCCCTCAGGGAAGCTCCCATTCGGCTTTGATAAAGGTCTCAGTCCTGTCTTGGCTGCTCAAATGACACTGAAAATGCCCTCCGTCCCTGTGTGACTCCTTAGCTTCTGAGTGCAAGTGATCCCTCCAGGACGATCCTGCAGAAGAATCACGGGAGGTCAACATGGCAAGAACTTCACCTTGTATTCAATATGCTTCAAGGGAAAAATTATAATTCGAACCCTTGAAACTCTGTAACTGCACTCAGTGACCGACTTCTCCCTCTGTGTGTGAGTATGCAATGAACATTACCACTCTTTCCAAGACCCATCAGCTTGCCCACTGTTGAAGCTAGGCCAAGAGCGTGCCAATAGTTTCCGTAACTTTTCTGAAATACTGTAGATACATTTAAAAAGCTGTGAACAACCTGCTTCCCCTCCTGGCCTTCTGCTCACAGGAAGGCTGCATTTATATAATAGCTAACCATGGTTGACAGCACGGTCCCACAAGACTACCCCTTGCTCCAAATACCAGCTGTAGGTATGGGTTGTGACCTGTGCCATAAACTGTGGGTCCAGTAACCTTTTCTTTGGGTTCAATGAATTTGCTAAAGTAGCTCACAGGGTTCAGTGAAACCTGTGTTCACTGTTTACTAACAAATAAGTAACAAAGGATACGGATGTCCAGGCAGATCAGCAGCTATATGGAGCGAGGTCTGGGAGGGTCCTGGGTGCATCTGCTTCTGCCTCCCGGGAGCTGGGACTGGCCACTCGCCTGGAGCTAAGTGTGCTCGCCGATGCCAGAACTCTCTCACCCTCAGACCATGAGTTCAGTCAAAGCTTCATTACTTGAGTATGACTGGTTAAGTCACCAGCCACTGCCGTCCAAGTTCAGCCTTGGCTCTTTCCATCCCTGGGGGTTGTGGCTGAATGTCCCAGCCCCCCATGGCTCGGTTTCTCTGGTGACCAGCTCTGTCCGGGGGCTCGCTGGAGGACTAGCCACTCGTCATCTCATTAACATGAAAAGCCACTTGTCCCTCCAGAGGCCCCAAGGGTGGTAGGAGCTGTGCATAACGAAACGGGACCAAGACCAAAGTGCATTTTTCAGCATCGCAGCGCCTTATCAGGGAGCTTCCAGGTAGAGGAAGCTTGTGCCCACTGCTCTAGGCTCAGTCACACCATTCTCACTCTGCCTCACTGAGCACCTGCCTCTATTTGGATGGAGAGCGATGTGTACTTTTTGGAGGATTGTGCAACTTGTTCTTTGAAGATTTCCAGGAAGGTATGAGTGAGGTTCTGTGGGGAGCTGCAACAGGAGGAACAAGAGGTCATCAGGGCAGAGCAGGGCAGCTTGAAACCGCAGAGCCCTCCAGGGAAATCCACTTATTTTCCTTCATCTAACTGACGGCCCAGGGCCACAACCATGCAGTCAGAAAAGGGCCCCACCACTCAGGCACCTAACTACAGCCTGCTTTTTAAAGGGGACTCCTGGAGGGCTCCTGCTTTGAGACAGTGGCCACATGTGACTATTGACCATTTCTGTGTGCTATTACAGACTGAGAGTTAAGATTTCAATGACAATATTAAAAAGTGCAATGTAATAAATAAGTTTTACATTAATTCCATATGTTGAGAAATATCTGGGACATGAGTTGTAATAATATATTAAAAATAATTTTCCTACAGAACTAAAGATTGAACCTACAGTCTTGTGCATGCTAGGCCAGAACTCTGTCACTGAGCAGTACTCTCAGACCTTGGTTTTCACTCTTTAAAGGTGACTTATATTAATTTAGAAACTATATGCAATTCACATTTTATTTCTACAGGGATGTCCTGCTCAAAATAAGTTCTAGATGATGTAAAGATGTGGTATAAATAAGAATTAATCACCTAATAAGAGAAAGTAGTCTTCTTTTCTTTTAAACCTTCTCATTAGTTAAAAAATAATCCTAGTTTAGTATTAGTTTTTCCTCCAGTGCTACCTAATTTCTCTTTTCAGCAAAGAGAAAAAAATCTATAAGAACCAGAGTTTAAAAGACAGTAAAATCCAGCTAGAATTTAATTAAATTTAATGAGAGTCTTGTAAAGTCGCTCTTGGCCAGCACAGGGCATGCAGTCTTGGAACTTTCCAGAATTTAACTCCAACTTTAATAATCTGATTATAGTGGCAATGTTTCAGGATCTAGTTCTTTCACAAAAGGTGGGATCCAGGTGCAATGGGACAGCAAGAAGAGTGGCAGTCCCTCTAAGGTCGTCCTTTGCCAGGGCAAATGCTGGAATTGCTGGAGGTGAATCTAGAAAGAAATAAGGGAAAGTTATGAACAGGAGAGAAAAGAGAGAACCAACACAGAAGGAATGGGACAAGGATAAATGAAGAACATTAAGCAAATTCCTAAATAATATCTTCAAAGCCAAGTCACACACGAAGCTTTGGAAGATGACTGGACATAGGTGCAGTTTGGCTATTTGCCGAGTCTGTGGTCCAAGGCGAATCACTCTGCCCTTCTGCAGTTTAGTCCTTGTCTGTAAACTTGTTAATCGCAGTAACTACCTCAACAGTCTTATGAGGCGTGTACTGAAAGCTGGATCAGAATCAGCTACCAGCATCATCATCATTTTCATGATAACCAGTGTCACACACAGGGGTATCCACTGCCCCATGTGGAGGTAAATGTTGGGGTGGAATCTAGACTGGGGTTAGTAACTTGGGCTGTGGAGCTCAGAAACATGCAGAAGACATTATATGACCAAAATGAGTCGGAATTATACATTGCCCAATTTCCAATACACATGTTTTCCCAGGATTCCTTTTCCATGAACTACCAATCACAATGCACCACGTCCCAGAACTCTGATGACACAAGACAATTCCATGGAAATGTTTCTTTTTAAGGCTCTGGGAATAGCACTAAGAACTGGGGAAATTTATCTATTTTTGCTAATGATGGTACTTCTACATGGTTAAAGGCTGTTAAAGGATGATTTCCCTTGCAGACATTTTATACCATGGCAGCAAATGCCTCTAAATAGGTCTTTTTCCTCTTTTCCCTTCTTCCCATGCTCTGTTTTCAACCTTTTAGATGAACTTTTTACAGGACCCATATTTAGACCACTCTTTTTAATTGGATTAGTCTATAGCTTGTCTTGTTTGTGGGTCCCTTTTCAAGATCCTCAGAAATCTATAAGCAAGTATTTTTGAAGTTATTTGAGAGATACTAAAATGTCACTTGAAATGGGAGTCTGTCCACACACAAAAAGGCACAGACCCTCAGAAAAAGAAAATGTTACACACAATTTTTTATACTTCTTTGAGCCTGTATAAAAATGTCATAAATTGGGTCACATTCCTCCCTCGGTTCTGGAGGCTGGGAGGTCCAATGTCAAGGCGTTGGCATCTGTGCACACTGTGGGGGCCTCAGTCCTGCTTCCTAGCCGATACCTGCTTGCTGTATCCTCACATGGCAAGAAAGCGAGCAGCTCTCTGGGGCTCTGTGACGAGGGGCTCTGCCTACGACTCCTCCCCGAAGCTGTTTCCTTCCTGTGACATCACATTAGGGAGTTGATGAGGATACACCCATATTCACATCACCAGGGACCTCTGGAAGCTGAGTTATCTCTGGTTAAATATCTCAACTGTGGAGAAGAAATAGCTCACAGATCAACCTGAAACTTCAGATAGGTTGTAGAAAATGTGGTTGAGCAATGTCTCTCATCCCTGGGGAATACAATTCTGTCCAGGGAAAAGACAGGACAAAAACACACTTATTTTTGAATTGTTGCTAGGAAGTGGACTAACAACTTGTCATCGTCATAAGGGAATAAGAGGATGGAGTGTAAGGAGGGATGGGTGGTCACATTTATACATGTCTGAAAATATTACATTGTGACAATAGTTTATAAAATTAATAAATACTAATAATACATATTGGAAATGGAAAATTAAATATGTTTTCTGAATTATTTAACACTTCTGGAATGATAAACTTTTCTAAAAAGAAAGGAACTAAACAAACAGTGATTATATACTATGTTGATGAAGCTATAGAGCCTGAACTGATTTTCTAAGCTCAAAAAGCTGGCTGGTGTTGGGGCTGAGGAGTTAGCTCAGTGGTTCCAGTGCCTGTCTTGGAAGTGTAAGGGCCCAGGTTCGATTCCCCAGTAACCACATACAATACTGGGTGTGGAAACTAGTGTCCAGCAGCAATGAGTACCACATAGCACAGTGCCAGGCGTGGTGGCTCACGCCTGTAATCCCAGTACTTGGGAGGCAGAGGCAGGAGGATTGCTGTGATGTGAGTTGGAGGCTGAGCTCAGGGCCAGCCTGAACCACAAAGCGAGACCCTATCTCAAAAAAAAAAAAAAAAAAAAAAGCTGGCTGGTGTCAAAGCCCTCAAAGCCCTCATTGTGTCCTGTCCTAGGCTGGGACTTTTTCACTGTACTATGGGGTCTTCATAAAAACTTGTCATAGTAACAGATAATTCACAATTCAATAAATACTACTTTTTCTTTTGTTGTGGGGAATTGAACATCAGGGTCTCATGTCTGCCGAGCAAGCTTGGTCCCAGTGAGTGACATTCTAGTGCTTCCTGTTTTATTTTGAGACAGGGTTTTGCTAAGTTGCTCACACTGCGCTCAAACACTGTCGTCTTCCATCTCAGCCTCCTAGAAATCCTAGGCTACAGATGGGCACCTCAATGCCTGGCTGTAAATATTACTTTTATCTAGAGCTATTTGTCCGGAAGAGAGGATTATGGCTCTCACAGTTACTGAGAAGATATATAAGAAATTGCACTTAATGGCAAGCATTTCAAGATAAGCAGTACTCACCTTATGACCGTTAAGTGTGATCTATCTTACTCTAACAGAATTTTCCCATGTAGTCTTAAACCCAATATACTCTCTTTCAGCTCCAGGGTAATTTTGTCCAATCTGTTGTTCCACTTTCCTCTCAGAATACTTAGCGCACAAAGACTTTGTGGTCAAATAGGTCTGGGAAACATTCCATGTCATAGTTTTCTCTTGTGGGGTTAAAAATACATAAGAACATTAAAAGCTTTTGAAAGACCTACAGTAAAACATAACAGCAGCAAATCTGTTTCGCCAAAGTCACTCTATCCCAGAACATGTCTTAAATGTTAGGACCTACTCAAACTCTACACCGGGAAGGTGCTGTGGTTCTCACTGTGGAGGCCTCTGCCAGGGCCGCCAGAGGTCAGTACCCCACTTTAGTGATGTTCGGAGAAACAGTTGCTATCCCTTGAAGCCTGTGGCTGGGGATGGCTCTCCTCTCTGATGCGCTGGCTAGAACCAGCTTTTTTTTTCTCCACTGGACTGGCTCAGTGTCTTACCAGGTTACTTATCTTCACAACCTTCATTCACTATTTCCACTTCATAAAAGGATTACAGTGAAATGACTGTATATGGGAATACTTTTAAAATTTACATATAATAACAAAAATTTGGAAAGTTCATTTAATGATGTGGGAAAGCTCATGTGACATTTTTGATGGCATGTAAAGGATGAGTATACTGAGTATCATAGCATGCATTTTATTCTTATCCTTTTATTCATACTTTTACACATGCATATGTTCATACACATTAAAATTTGGAGGAATTATTTTCAAATGTGCCAGCAGTTATTCCTGAGAAAACCAACTTTTTATATTTTAATAAAAATTAATAATTTTTAAGACAAATACATTATTAAACAAGGGATTTTTCATCTTTGACACCAAGTTACATACAGGATCCTTTAACCCTCATTTATTTCACCCAGAGATTGTCACGTACTTTCCTTTTTTTTGTCACCAGTCACTATTCATACTTCCTCACTTAATTTCAGCCTTCATGAAGGGAATAGCATTCCTCTAGAATTGCATAAGATCTTTTTATTAAACAACTACACTTTTAAATTAAAATGTTTCTACTAGTTGATTTGTTGAAAGACTCATTTACATGTTAAAAACATTAAAAAGGGGCCAGAGATTTAGCTCAGTGGTTCCGGTGCCTGTCTTACAAGCACAAGGGCCCAGGTTCGATTCCCCAGCAACCACATACAATACTGGGTGTGGAAACTCGTGCCCAGCAGCAATCAGTACCACATACCACAGTGCTGGGCATGATGGCTCATGCCTATAATCCCAGCACTTGGGAGGCAGAGGCAGGAGGATGGCTGTGATGTGAGTTTGAGGCTGAGCTCAGGGCCAGCCTGAACTTAGCCTGAAGCAAGACCCTGTCTCAAAAAAACCCCAAACAAACAAACAAACAAAAAAACCAAAACAACAACAACAACAACAAATATTTAAAAAGTTGTATATTCATTTCCAATGTGACATTTTTGCAAGTAGCACAAAATAATACATATGTAAATCTGCATTATAGTTTCTCCACATAAAAAGCACCCTTACTGAAATAAAAAGACAAAACAGATCTTAACTTTGGGTGCTCATCACCAGTTTTGCCCAGTAAAAGCAAGGGCTAATTTTTCCCCCTTATTTGGAGTTGTACTTCCAGGTCCTAGGACAGTGTGACATGGCACAGGAGTGATGTCATTGAGTGAATGAAAGACTGATGTTGAAATGTGCATGAACTTTTCCGGGATACTTTATACTTCATTTGACAAGCCAGGCTTAATGTTTTTCAGGGTATTCCTGAGCCATTTTAATATATTTTTTTTTTCTGCAGTGCTGGAAACCAAATTAATGAACATCTTAATGTTGCACATATTACATGATAAATCTGTCCTACGATGAGAATGTTAAGTAGGTCAGTGACTGTTGGTTCATTCAGTGCTCACTTGAATTTTGTCACCTGGAGAATAAAGTAATCAGTCTCTGAGTTTTTGTATTCTGTTTCTTGCTTCTTCTAATCTAGGCTTCTTGCAAGGATAGATTTCCATAATTTAGTTCCATTCCGTGTGGTGTCCATGTAACTAGGTCACTAATGCTTTCAATATTATCAATCAGAATTTACCCAGGAAGCAGAAACCACACAAAGACTTCTCCACAGAATGAATTTAATTTGGGAATATCACTGCGCTGGTCATGCAGCAAATGAGAATCAAAGAGTGGATGGTCAGATAATCTAAAGTTAAACACCAAGAAACCTCTCCAGTAGGGTGAACAGTTCAAAGATGCAGACAGCATTAGCAACCAGGGGTAGAGGTCACTGAACAGAAACTGAAACTAAGAAAAACTTGTCGGGCAGTGAAAGAAATCAGTGGGTTGCAGCTATAGAGGACAAGGGGCTCTCAGGGAGCCACAGGATAAGCCTGGGCTTCTTTCTTGCCCTGTTCAACCTCTGGCAGTGTCTTCTTCTGTCAAAATTCAGTTGGGAGACAGTTGAGCGGGAATCCCGGAGAGCTAGTTTGAAGAAGAGTAGGCAATGGAGTGAACATGTCCAAGATGCCACCTCCAGCTTCACAGATCATTTCTAAAGTTTAAGGAATTTTCTCAAAGGTTCTGTGGCCTCTCAACTATTTAATAACATGTTTCAATGGCTCTTCAATCCTAATCATTTACTTCTTATTTTTGAGAACCTCACAGAACTATCTTGTAGAGACCATTGAAAACTAGACAACTAGCTTAAAAATAGAAATCATCTAATGTAGCCTTTGCTTGTATCATTATGGACTTTCAGGCCTTTGATGGAAATATACCATCAAAAGGACTTTTCAAATGCTCAATTTTCCAAGTTAAAAGCCACAGAAAGCCCATCTTCCCGGTAGCATAGACTAGTGTTGTAATAGGTTCTTAAGCTGAAAACATAATGAAAACAAAACAGCTCATATTGTGAAAGCTTCTTGAGGCTTGCATTGCTATAGGACTAGCTCTAAAAGATTCCTTAAGATTCAGAAAATCAAGAGGAACTTCAGTGCTTGAATCCTTTTTCTCTACTGTTGGGAATCATGTTACTGAACACTCAAGAAAATGAATATGTCCTGAAGTGGATAAAGTGTGTGATTAAATCCCCGAGGTCAGTGAGTATGACAAAACAATGCTTGATATGTTCTTCAAGTGAGGAAGAAAATGATTTCCTGCAGCATACGTACTGAGAATTTAAACTACCAAAATGGAAACATTTGGATGACTTTCTAGAAATATTTCCTAATGGAGTCTTAAATCGGGAGAGTAGAATTGCTTTTCTAGGGGAAAGTTATTGGAGCAGAGGTTTTTGAAGCAAATGAAAGAAAAGTTACCTGAGAATATATGACTGAGACTATAACCAAGAGGAATGTACCCAGGGAGCCAGCCACCTTGAGCTCTTTTCTGAGGTTCGAGGCTTAGAAGTGGCGGTATTACATTTGCATAGTGCTTTCAATTAAGTATATGTACACACATTATCTTATCCAAGGCTCAGGTGAGAAACTAGGTTCAGCAAGGTTTAAAATGGCTTGTTTATAGTGGCAGAATTGGTATGTGTGAGAATTGGGCCTTCAGCTCCAGCTATGCCTGCCAGGAAATCCAGTCTTTGTGTCCAAACAAGTCATCTTAATTCAGTAATTGGGGAGTTTTCATTAAAAGTCAGTATGAGTTGTACTGCTGTGAACACAGGTATGCTGGTGGGCCTAGGGTGTGCTGACTTTAATTCTTCTGAGAATAGACTGAGAACTAGTGTATCTGGATGAAGTGGTATCGTTTAGATTTTTAGGAACCTTAATACTGATTTCCATAACAACTATACCAGTTTATATCCCAGCAATGGTATAGAAGAGTTATCTTCTCTCCAGCATTTATTAGGTTTTAAAAAATTTTTTGGTGAAGCCATGGTAACTAAGGAATTTCAGTGTAATTTCTTTCACAGTAGTAGAAATTGATAGTATTTTCATATACTTATTGGAAATTTGAGAAGTATTTGTTTGATTCATTTCCACATTTATCAGTTGGGTTTTTATGTGATTTTAAAAAATATTTTGGCCCTAAAATGACCATGTTCACCTTGTGTAAAATGCACTTAGTCCATCTCTAAGTTACCACAGTCTAAAGAGTGCCAGCATGGCTAAAACATCCATGTCCAAAGACTCTTCTGAGACTGAAGGCAAATTCTTACTTCTGAGTTCCTATAAAAATCGAAGAGGAAGTTAGCTACTTTCAGCATACAGTGGCACAAGGTAAACATTTCCATTTCAAAAGGGAAAAGTGAATGACAGAATAGAATGAAACCAAGTAGAGACTGAAGCCCAGCAGAGCAAATGTTTAATCTTATAGCTCCACGTCTAGCACCCAGGATAGGTTTTGGGCAGATGTGAACTACAAAGGGCTTGTGTGTATGTATCTCCGTCCCTATGGCCTTCCTGGCTGCAGCCCACACAGCCTTTCCTATGAGATGGTTCTGCTGACTACCTGCAGCTTAGCCCAGGAGATAATCCACATTCCTTTCACCTGCAATTTCCTGGCAGCTCCACTACACTTTTGGCTTCACCATCATAGTCCATGCATGTTGCATGTTTTTCTTATAGGCACGTTGTCTGGCCTACCAAACCTACCTCTGAAATCTGAATGGAAGTCTCCATGACTCTGCCCCCCCCACCTCCCCCACCCCCGCTCTTGTATTCTGGAGGACTGTAAACTAGCATCACGTGGATGATGCTGGGATGATGCTGCACCAGTTCAAGTGGCAGCATGGCCTACTTTGAGCATGGCTGCAGAGGTCTCTGAAGGTCTGGCCTGGTGAACTCAGAAAAACACTTCTTTAGGTGCCCCAGAATGTGTACAGTACCCTAGAACTTTCTATTAAAGACAAGGCTTTCAGAAGAGTTTTGCTCTTGAGTCAACAATGGGTGGGGCTTGCCATTTCCTGAGATGCCCTCCAGGCATCTTTCCTTTCATCCTAATGCGAAGTACTTGTCTTCTTTTCAATGGTGCTCAAGGAAAAGTTTAATTAGCCCACAGTGTGAGGAGGGATAGTCAGTGGTTGGTTAGCTCCAAGGCAGGAACAGTATAATGGAAAGGCATGCCTGAGGGAAGCTACTCATCTTGTGGTGGTCAGAAAGTGGAGAAGGAAGGGCAGAGCTGGACAGGAAGATCTTCCCAGGTCGTGTCCCCACTGATGTCCCTCCAGCCCAGGTTCCACCTCCTAATAGCATATCCAGCCGTGAATCATCAGTGATGAGTGTGCTGATGAGGACAGCCTGTCCATGGTCCATTCAGAACCCAGAGAAAAGCACCATTTCTCAACACATGAGTCTATGGAAGAAAATTTTAAATCAAAACCATAAAAATCACTCAAGGTGGGTGAAGAAATGGGATAAAATGAGAATTAAGTTGTGTCATATACTGGTACAAATTCTCGATGTTGAATGCAATCATGATGTATATACATAATGTACCAATAAATATTTGAATTTAAAAAATGACTTATGGCAATTTTGTCCCACTTTCTAAGCCCTGATCCATCTATTGTCTTCTTGTCAGGTCAAGCGTTTAAAATAATTGAGTGGCAAATAATTAAATTTCTTGAAATTATGACTCAAAGGATTTAAAGACAACAAAATCAAAACTCAGACTTGGACTAGGAGGATAGTTTCTGAAGTTGTCTTTGCATGCATTACTTTGATTAGGAACAAGCAGCAATAGAGATAACTCTGAAGTCAGATATTTGTGTTTGGATAACAGTTTTTGTGTGTATGTGTGTGTGTGTTGGGGGTGGTCAAGAAATCTCCCTACCTAATTTTGTTAGGCTTTGACTAATATTAACACAAAGATTTTTTGTTTCCTGAGTGTGACTTTCTGGCCAGTGAGGGGCAGGTGGTTTGGGATTAAAATTGGAACATAACCAATGTACAGTAAAATGTCAACTATCTATCTGGAACATTAAGGAAATGAGTTGTTCTGGTTACAAAGTTCACATGCACAAAAATAGGTTCATTTAGACTATTTTTGGTGAACATCTTTGAACATGTATATATATATTTCCTTGCTTTATTTAATAGAACATTCTAATTTGATCTTGTCCTGATGACTCAATCATAAATTATTCTGACGGGCTTTAACAGAGCCTGTGACTGCGGGTTCTCCGTTTGAACCAGTGGGAGATGCAGTTTGGAGTCCCAGCGTCAACTTCTCAGAGTTTTTCTGTTCCCTTCATCTACTCTCGAGTTGCCAGCTATCACCTTTTGATCGGGCCATAGTTGGTCTCTGATGACCCGTTGCCTTTGGGATTCCTGGAACTGGGAAGCCAGACCATCAGGCTTGTTAAAGTTGTGCCCAAAATATAAGTAAATTGACTCTGGATGTGGCCTCAGGAGTTCTCCTGGGGGAAAAGGCTATAAGCTCTGCAGTATCTGCTCTGCCTGACCAGTGGCCTACTTTGCTTGCTTACTTTCTTCCTCTCTCTCTTTCCTTCTTTCTTTCTTTCTATTGTCTCAGGAAAGTGAGACTGCTAGATCACTGGGTCTCCTGCAGTTGAGATGCTCCTTTTGATTGGATCTGTTTTGAGCACAGATGACAGAATATTGACTAGCAGTGAGATCTCATAACTGGATGGAGCTAATGAAAAACCTAGTCATACACTGTCCATATTTAGCACCCTTCATACTTCTCAGGATGTTGTCTATGCTGTCATTTGCATCTGTCTTCCTGGTGTAACATTTATATTGTGTCATTTTTGTAGATGTGATAATTAGAAAAATGTCTTATATTGGCCTTGATAATAATGCTAGTTTAATAAGAAAGATCTCTACTTGCTGTTGTGGAGACAAAGTTGAAATGCTTAGCCTTTGTTTTCCTAAACACTTTTCCTTTCTTTTTCTAGGCTGCATGGTCTTGAGGAAAAGATGTGAAATCATCACTATTGTTTGTCCTACGGTGCCCACTGTAGGTCACTCCCTTAGTCTTCCTCCCCATTTCGTTCTGTATGTCAAGGGCAACCTAGAGGAAAAGGACAGACAAGCCATGTGCCCATGACAAAGACAGGTGGGAGGGAAGCCACGAGAGGCATGAGTTTAGTGCCACAAAGACTTTTCCAGGTGTAAAGTTTCTCATGAAAGATGAACAAAGGCTCTTCAAAGTTATCTTTTTTGTCAGTTACAGACTTTAACATCCTGTGAGCACCTGGATTATTAAAATATGCGTATTGATGAAAGAAATGACCCCTGCCAACCTGTGCCACAGATGGGCTTTGTTAGTGCCAAGACAGCCAAGAAGTGCCCCTTGCCTTCTTGCCCTGACAGATGGGGAAGGTATGATTTATCACTGAAGGCCACAGCCCTTTGTGCGGCTGTGATTACACTGAGCATTCCAGACCTCCTCTGCGCCCTTTCCCCTGTGCACTGAGCCACAGCCTGTGGCACTGAGGAGAGGTGGGGGAAGCAGAAAACATATGTTTACAGTTAGTGTAGCAGCAGCGTGGGATTGTAGACGACTTGTCAGAGCTATAAAAGCTGGGCATGTTGTCTCAGAAGCCAGTGGAGGCTGACTGGCTGGGATGCAGACATGAGAGGCCATCGGAGCATGAAAAGAAACCACCATGAAATGCAAACCAGCCCTGGCCCCCATGTGATCGGATTCCTGCTGGTAGACTCAGCCCCTTCCGTGTTCCCCTGGGCATCGGCTCTCCCAGGAGATGGAGGGGGCGATGGGCTTCAGGAGCCGCTTAACTTAGGGTCTTCATGAAGCGGCAGAGGAAGAGAGAGTCCTGTCCACCATCGTAAGTGTCCTGTCCATTATCGTAACTCCATCTGTGTACTGACCCCACTCTCCGTTCTTCCCACACAAATGCCAAAGGATTTTTCTAAAATGCACAAGTGGCAATGTTCCTCCCTTCTTTAAATTTTTTAAAGCCCGGCCTCGCTCTGCGTGCAGGCTCCTGAATGTGGTCCCCTTGGCTCTGTGTAGTCATGATTGAGCCTCTGCTCACTTGTTCCCTCCTCCTCTCACTCCCTGACATGCCCTATACTCCTGCACACAACACAGAGCTTTGTTCAGTAACTGGAGAGAATCAGGACTCTTCTTGCCGCTGGGGCGTTGAGCAAGTCACCCCTTGCCTTTCCTCATCATCCTTTACTTTCACAACCTCTAGACATTCACCACTTTCATCCCAAGGGAGCGCAGTGAAAGGGAGCAACAGGTCCCCATGCTATAAGTCTGTCACCAGAAGATCTCTTCCAAATCCTGTTCCTGAAGCCAGGCCTCTGAGGCCTAGGATGCTGACACTTACTCATTGTACCTGGGTCTGGAATACCCACTGCCACCTCCATGTTCTACCTGCCCACCACTGCCTGTGCTGTGACAGCCCAGAGGACCGCTTCTCCCCTACACACAAGCCATGCTCTGCTGCTTGCCTGTCTTCAGCATAGAGGAGCCTGCCTCCTATTGCTGGCCCCTTCCTACTTCATCTGTCAAGTCCCTATGTCTCCTTCTTGCTTCTCAGCTTGTCTTCTGCCTGGAGCATCACTAAGAGACTATCACTGTCGTGTCGGGGCAGGGATAGTACAAATTCTTCAGTGATAGAGAAAGTTGAAAGGCAGAGTGACATGGAACATTGATGGGCATTTTGTTGCTTACAAGAATGTGAAACAAAGAGAAACATTAAACAAAGAGAAACAAACCCTTATGTCCAGAAAAATCTGTACTGGCACTCTAAGAAAGAGCCAGACTAACAATTTCCTGCGCAAGAAGCAAGCTGTGTCTCTGCAGGGGCCTCAGCACAGGATTCTCGACTCTTTCCCAGCCCCTATTAGGAACAGCAGAGCCCTTTCAGAAACACCAGGGCAGATAACCACGGGTGCAGGAAGGATGCCAGCTTCCCACCAGAGCCTGTCTGAGACTTGGTGTCCACCACCCGAACAATACCCTTTTGCACCATTCAAAGGACTATAACAAAGACAACCGAATTCTTAGTTAATCCTTGTGGTCTGACATGGGTAAAATACGTGGTTTGGGTAGTGATTGAGGATGGAAGAGTGTAGACATTGAGCTGGGAAAGAGAAACCACCCACTGCTGTTTTATTTCTTCCTCACCTTGTCTTTATGACATATGATCGTGTAATCTAAGTCAGCTGAATCTCTTTCTTTTTAAATCTGTACTTGAGGCAAAGAACCAATAAGTTATTGGCTTGATCATTCAGCTAGGCCTGGCAGGTAAACACACCATAACTATCATTTGTGTATATTTTTCTCATCTCTGTTTGGAAATGGGTTGGAGGAGACAGGAGTTTCATTTTGACATTATCAGTTCAAGACAAGAGAGGAAATTCTCCCTTTCAGTCAGTTGTCCGCTTGATATCAGAAACCAAGGAAGAGTTTTAGTGTTAGATATAAGTCTGGACCCTCCCCCCATTTTCTAGCAGGATGATTTTCATCAGGGTGAAGGAAAATGATGCCAACACTGAGCATTGCTATGAGAGGTCCCCTAAAGGGCATGTTAGAGGGGCTTGGCCCAGTGAGGGAAGACGAATCGATGCCTTCTCAGATGTTCTTGCAAATAAGGGCCAAGGGATATGGAAACAGTGTGCCCCAGGCAGGGGCAGTTCCAGCCATGACACCTCACTGAGACAGTACATTTCAGCAGCAAATTTCCAGAGCCCATCTCATTTTAGTCTCTTTCTCTCCCGCTGCCTCTAGATAGGCAATTATTACCTGTGTGAGTAACCTACTACTCTTCTTTATACTGAGAATGACAAAAGTGACTTGCATGTAATTTCTTTCTACAGTTCCATTGTGCTAATTTCTTCCTGAGTTCAAAAAGGAATCTTCATTTTCAAATTAGCACAATGCCCAAAGTCTTCTGAACCCCTCTCCTCATCCTGATCTCAGTTTTCTTGGGTCTTCCGTGGGTGCTATTGTTATTCTTTTATTCACTGGCTTTTATTGTTCATCCATGAACTCATTCAGCAAACATGTATTGTATCAACCATGGCAAATCTTTGTTACCCAAAGAGTGTGAACACATACCCAGGAAGAAAGACGGAATAAAATTTTATTCTGGTATGGAGCTTTGAAGTAGGGGGTAGACATAAGCTTAACTCCATTGTGCCATAGCTGACTGACCCGAGCAAGTTTGGGCAGAAGTATTTTGAATTTCTTTTTGTCGGTTGGGGATAATATTAGATTTTCTAGAACTGTTATAAAGAATAAACAGATAGTTAATGAAGACAAATTAATTTACTTCTTGGCATTAAAAATAAATATTCAATGGATTAACTTTCGTGGTGGTGGTGATGATGGTGATGATGATGACTCCTTCGTGGGCCTTAGTTGGGGTGTCACCTAAGCTGGTGTGGAGCCACTGACATTTTAAATCAATTAATGAATGGGTTGGGTCACACTCCACATCCCCAGCCTCACCCTAAGTGCAGTCAGTTTGTTCTCCCATGTCTCATGATTACTATCTTCTCCAATGCCCCTGAGAGCCCCCCATTCATCCAAAGTGCGGCTTTTTACACTAAGTCATTCTCTAATTACAGGATGGAATTGAAATGGACATCTTGTTGATGGATGGATGGTCTCCCTGGCATAGGTCTGCATTGAAGAGGTGGAGTTGGGTCACAACAGAGGGATTCAGATGTTGTCTAGTTAAATTCTCACATTAGTGATGGCCTCTGCTTTTTATCCTTTGTACTTATTTACACATTATAGGTGTTCCTCTGGATGAGAGTTTATGTATATCATTAAGAGGGTAAATCCATTAACTAGGGTATGACCTGAAAAATGGACATTCTTCACATTGCTCTCAAACTTGAAAAAGAACCTCTCATCACAAGATGATACAATCCATGTTACAATACAATATATGACCCGTCTGTGTGAGTTTGCTCTTGCGGTGCAACACATTACCCCAAGTTTAATGCTCACTCTTTCTCTCAGGGATAGAGAAGAGTTGAGCAGTTATTCTGCTCCAAGCCAGGCTTAGCCCATTTTGCCTGGCTCTCAGATGCCCACAGTCAGGTGGCAAGTTGATGGGCAATGGGCTATTCCAATCGAGGATCAATAAGGACAGCCTGGGGCCTGGCCAGGTGTGCACTATAGGACTCCTAGGGGTCATGGGGGAAGCAGGACTGCATGCACATATTTTTCCAGCCTCCGTAGGCATCAGATTTTCCCTCTGGCCAAAACAAGTCACATAGTCACACCAAGCAGGAAGGGAACACATTAACAAATGGCGTGGTCAGAGAAAGTATGAAAGCCTGGACCACGGATCCAAACACTTTACCACAGTCTGCTCTCGGGGCACAAATACTAACACAGTATCACATGCACAGTCATTTCCCTCCCATCCCAACACCTTCAAACTCTCATTAGCCCATGTCATTGTGTGTGAAGTCTACAACATTGTGATCTCCATCAGATTCATATCAGGTTCCTCTTTGGTTCAGGAAGTCATAGAATGAGGGAGTTCTGTACCCCAAACATACAGAGAACCCAGAGATGAGACACGGCTCAGACAGCCCAAGTGGGCATTTCTGTTTGGAGAATACAGCAGTCACAGATGCTCAGGATCTCTGATCTCCTGGTGGGTGATTGGGACTCTGATCTCCTTGTGCCCTACTTGGGGAATGGGTGGTCCAGTCCTGCTATCTGAGACCTCACCCCTTCTGTAGCTCTCTGCAGTTCCTGCCTCTGCATGCCAGCATGACCTCTTATGCACTGTTTATGACCACGTTAGAAGAGAGTCCTGAAAAACATTCCTGCTTGGTGCTTGCAGAAGACTGGACACAATGATCTTTTTACAAGTCTGAAGCATTTCTGTCTAGTCTCATTTTTTTGAGTATAGGCTGGCAGAGATGTTGCCAGTCCAGTGGAGTTTACAACCCTGTACATTTCCTTGAATGGGAATTGATCTTATTCCATGAGCTACCCTGATAGAGGAGAGAAATGCAACAGGCCCCACCTTCACTCCTTCAGATGTCTTGATGAATGGTCTCAGCTACGTTTTTTATAGGTCTTTGTCCCCAAGCTGTATTATTTACAGCTGCTTTGCTCCACAATGGAACTGGATGCAAAAGCAGTATTATGTTCTCCCCCAGAAAATCACAAGGCTTCTATCTTCTCTCTATATTCTGCTTACGAATTAAATAGGTTTTTTTTTTCTTTTTAAATGTCTCCTTCTTATAGAAGGATAACAAATATAGCCAAGAAGAACCAGTCAGCACTTTGAACATTCTGTCTGGAAATCTTATTGCTCATACGTAAAGTTCACAAGCACATTTTGTGTCTTCTTAGTTCTAATAGGTGAGTTTGCCAGTGGCTTCAGACATGAAATGGAGCCCTTTCTCCAGCTCTGCCCTCATGGTGTCCAGGCATCTGCTCGCTGCACTGCCCCAAAGCCATCGCTGCCCCTTCCCAGGCTTGTTTAGTGGAACTCAAGTCCACTACTAAATGTAATATCAGCTTGCTGTGGTGTGACACATATTACTCCAAAATTTAGTAACTTAAGGTGACAGTGATGTATAATGGCTCATAAGTCTATGGATTGGCTCAAAATTTTGAGTCATTATCACACATCTGTGGTCAGTGCTGTGACCACATGGCAGTTGATGGATCCGAGATGGGCTGTCACTGGGAAATCTTACACTCGTGCATACATCTCTTAAAATAGAATCTTGACTTTTGGAAACACCATATTTCCACAAATACCGTGTTTTAAAACATTCAGGGATGGCTCATCAGCACAGCAGGAGAGGGGGCTGTGTTGCCCAGTGACTCGAGCTGTGGCTGGGTGGCACCAAGGAGGAGGCATGCATGCCAGGAAACCATCATTGCTTGCTTCAAGGGTGGATGGCGGATCTCCCTTTTGTTCACACACCCAGTAGGACAGCTCAGACCCTGAGGTGTTCCGGGAATACTTCACAGGAATGAGTGTGGGAGTGAAAACACATGTGGAAGGAGAACCACAGACCGTATCTCCAGCCAGGAGCTTTTCAGTTCAGTCTGTCTAGATGCTTCTCCCCATATAACATGCTGGTATACTTTCTCAGTGAAGATGGGAAGCTTTGCTTTTATCTCAGGTGATTTAGCAAATGAATATGCTTCCTCCCTGAGTTGAGTCAAAGTTTGCCTCAACTTCCAGGTGTGCTCAGGTCTCTTCTCTTTACTTAGGCTCAGTTAGAGGCGATCTCATGCTCTCATTTAGTATTCTCTCTCTTGCCTTGCACTAGAGTGAGCCATTTCGGCATCAAGGACCCCACTGAGTTGAAAGCTGCCTGAGGGCATGCTCCGTGGTACCACTTGTCTAACATTCTCCACGGTACTCACCCTGGTTTCTTCCAAGCTGCATGTCAGTAAATTTCCTGGATGAAAAAATGAAGGAATGAGTGGATGAATGAGTGAATGAATAAACGAAGCGGATATACACCATGCAAGGACAAGGCGCGATCTTTGTGTTATCTTTACCTGTTAAGTCAGTGCCTTGTAAATGCTAGAGCAATAGAAGAGTAAGTAGATAAATTAATGTATAGATTAAAATAAACAAATTGTTTCATTATTCCTTTTTTCAGAAGCTACACTCTAGATTACATTAGGAAATTATTTTGTGATTTGTTTTAATAGTAAGTGATTTGCAATCCGGAAACTCCATTCTGTTATCATCCTACTTTTCATTCCCGCTCAGAGACCCCTCCTCAGACAGTGAGAAAGAGGAAGGGTGCACTCTGCTCACCAGGAGCTCCGCTCGTGCAGTCAGCTGTTTCAGGGTGTCTCCTGGCCAGGCTGACACACGGGCTACTCCTTGCAGGCAGGGAGGACCAGGGCCCACACATGAGGTGGAGTGATGGGCTGATCTCCAAAGCTCTTCCTTTGCCCTCAAAGACTTCCTTTGCTACCGAGGCATGCTCCCTGCTCTTGAGGAACTCAGGGTTCCAGGTAGCAGTCAGACTTGTTGGTCTGAGTTCACCTCCTCTCTCCACAAACATCCTGGTACAGTTAGCATAGGATGGAGCCAATGAAAGAAACTTCGGTGCGTGACTTCTGTCCCGTGACTCTGACATCGGTAGTCTGTAGGCTCCACTCTTGTGGCCCACACACTAATTGCATGTGGGTACATGGATGTGAGTATGTGCAGAGGACAGACACACAAAAACAAGCAAATGTGCCATAAGGCGCCGTAGCTGTCATGTTGAACACCTATGTGGGATCCAGCGATGGTGTAAAAGAAAAGTCGCCAGCCTTCGCTAGAGGTCACCAGGCCTCTTTTGCAGTAATTTGTAATATTTAGGATCCACAAGGGAATAGTTAACATCTGAGAAAGGACTGGGACATGTGTGGAGGTTGGACATGCATGGAGGCTACTTCTTTCTAGAAAATCTCTGGTGGTAACTGTCCTATGTTATGTGTTTCTGACATTCTTCTGTAGTTAGAAGAGTCTCAACTTGCTTGTTGACACATCAGAATGAAAGGTCATGATGCTGGGCATGGATCCAGGACACGGCAGCAGAACTGAGGGGTGGACTGAGACAACATGCCCCATGGTGTATGAGGGAAGCTCAGTTCCCAAGCCAAGAAGTTGATGCAAATAGGAACAACCGACTTTTGTCTGATGGTTTATGTGCCTAAACTTGGACTTGCTGGCGCACTGTTTTACCTACAGCTCTACATTTGTATTCCCCTGTTATCCCAGTGGGTGGGAACAATAGGGAGCCGAGGAGAAATGTGTTCTGTGAGTACTCAATAGTCCTACTACTGTCACGTAGCCATAGGCTATTGGAGATGTGTTTTATAAGCACCGTTAAGTTTGATCTCTTTTACTCCTATTGCAATTATCTGTTGGAATTTTATAGGACTGTAGCCATACTGAGAGGAGGGATTTAATCTTTAAGTACTTTCAGCCTAATTGGTTCTCAATTGGAGGCGACGCTGTGGGTTTGGAAACTTGCCACATGCCAGCAGAGCATGTCGGATCATTGCCCACCTGTGGAGCTGACAGATACAGGAGAATGTTCTGCCTTGGCATCATTTTGGCTTGCAGTTGGCATCTCTGACTGCGAGGCTGCTCCTGGGGTCTCTGTTTATCAGCTGTGTATATGGGCAGACATGGACAAGTCTCATTGTGAGCTGGGCCAAGAGCTGACCACAGCAGCTGGCCCCGCGTTGTTGTGCTGCTGCTGCTCCCCACAGAGGCCCATGCTTGCGGAACCAGCTGGGAATCACTGTGTTTTACTGTAGCTTTCTTGCACTGCAGTCAACCAATGAGGCAATTATTTGTGTTATTAAATGCAAAAGCTGCAGATGTGTGGAGAACAATAAAGTCCCAGGAAGGAAAAACTGGTTCAGTAAATTGTACACTCATGTGCTACCTCGCACACCGTTATTACCATCATGATTCTAACACTATTTCATAGTATGCAAATTTGCTTACAATGAACAATTAGATAATAATAATGATAGCATTTAATTTCCTGTCACAGAAACAAGTCACTAAAATAAATCCCACACATTTTATTATTGATTAAGTGCAAGGAGTTTGGAATAAGATTATCCTTGCTGAAAGAGATCAAGAAAGATTTTTTAGTTACTTGATTGCTGCACAACTTTGAAAAAGTTGCTTAATCTTATTAAGATCAGTATTTAATTTATAAAGTGGGAATCACATTCACAGTAGTGATTCCAGTTTCAACTGGTCAGCATATTAGTGTAGCTAACACGTTAAATTATTGCCTGGTGCATAATGCAGGCTCTAGATTCACAGCTGTGCACATACATGGGAGCTCAGGGACCATCGCTCTGTGTGCCTTCTTGCGTCTTCAGTCTTGGAAAGCAGCTCTGCAGCAGCCTCCCCAGTGATGCTAAGCACGGAGGAAAGGGGGAGGGGCACCCAGAACTGCACTGTCTAGAGTCAGAGCCTCTGCTAGACGAAGCCACAGTGTGCTTAAAATGTGGCTTACGTGAAATGCGTGCAGGTGTTCAAGCCACACTGCAAGTGGGCGCAGTGGCACATGCCTGTAATCCCAGGGTTCTAGGAAGGTGAGGCAGGAGGATCACAAATTTGAGCTCAGCCTGGACAACTTAGTGACTAAGCAAGACCCTGTTTCAAAAATACACAGCTCACTGTGAAGAGCCTGGCTTTAATTTTCAGGACCTTCCATACCCCAAATAGGCAGTAGATCCTGAAGACTACAGAAAATGATCTTGAAGAGTATAGAAAAAAGGAAATGTATCTCATCAATTCTTAGCACTTTCTATGTGCTGTCTTGACGTTTCTGGTCTAAATGTTATTAAATCATCTACTCATTTACACTTTGGCAAAGGTGAGCACAAACCCTTCTAGGCCAACACTGAGTGGATGGCGCTGGCCGCCGCTCGAGGGCTCAGCCCTGCCCTAGCCGTTGGACCTGCTGACATTTCTGTGCACGTCGCACTCTCAGCTTAACTACAGCCTGCCCACAGCATATTTCCATTTTCTTCACAGCTCGTGCTGTTTCTGACTTCCCTCTTTCTGTTCTGTTCCTCTGACCTCACAAACTCCCTACCACCTGCTTGGATCGCATCAGTAGACTTTCCACGGGAAGTTCTCCTGGTACTCCATTCTCTTTCCATCTCTTGTGCACACTGAATCAAATCCATCTTGCTCAACCACGATTTTTTTTTTAAAATGGCATCATTCTTTACAAAAACCTTCAGTGGAACTTGTTTTCCTATACAGTGTATAGCTTGGTATTTGGGGGCAGCCCCATCTATCTGAATCACCATTTTAACCTTCTCCCTAGTCAGTGCAGTTTCTTAGTTATAAAAACACTGTTTTCTATCTTCCAAGAATGACTTTTAGAAGATGAGAGAAATATGTTGAAGAAAAATTAGTGATTTTTTTTTTTCAGATTGACAAAAGGGGAGAGATCTCATTTTTGGACAGCTAGAAGCTTATATGCCTTTCAGATAATTCAATTTTTCCTTAGCTAACATACCTGAAGAAGACAAGAGGCTCCTTCTAGTGGGAACAGGGGCAGTGGAGAAGCTCAGAGAAGGGGTTAGAGTTCCAGCACATTAGCGGTTCCTCAAGAGTTCCAGATTATTCTACAGATGCACATATCCTGGCAAGGTGATGCTCCAGGCTCCGGCTTTCAGAATTTGCTCTGGGCTATTTTCCAGGAAAGCATGAGGTTTTGATATCTCCTTTCTGAGGGCACGTTCCTGGGAAGTGGAGAGCTGCAGACCTCCCGGGGTCCCTGACCATGCCATTTCTGAGGCCTGGCCCCTGTGGGATTCTTGTGACTTCAAGTAGGTGCCTTGACTATCAGCTTATGAAACAGCTAAAGGCTGAAGGGTAGGTGCCAGGATGGGCACTTGGAGAAGAACTGAGCACAGCACTGGACTAGGGTTTCTCAGGAACACACAGCCACATTCTGATGTTAATTTCTCTCACTGATTTTGGTGCTCCTCTTCCACTTCGCAGAATGCAGAAGTCCATCACTGCCTTAACTGTGCTCTTGACTCATGAGGCAGATGTTTTAAGATTTTCTGTGAAGATCAGTTTTTACTTACAGAGTTATACTTTTCTGGGAAATCCATGGCAAATTTTCCATTATGTACCCTATTCAAATATTATTTACACTGGCTTTTGTTTGAGAGAAAAATAATATCCTGCTAATTCTTACCTTTACAAATTCAAAGTAGTTTGACATATGCAGTAATCCAGCCTCATTTCTAAATGTTTATTTTTTATTATACATGTGGTGAATGTTCATTAGAGTCATATTGGAAAATGTGGAAATATGAAAATCGATCATTATTTTTATGGAAGTGCTATTTGCATAGTTCATCAAATGCAGAGATCTTAGGTGTATGGAGTGGTGAGTTCTGAGAAGTGCTTTCTCCTGTGCAGCCACGCCCGGTCCTGAGGACTGTGCCCACCGCCTGACAGTGGCTCCACATCTCCACCCTCCGTCCGCAAGCAGGTGGCATGGTTCTGACTGCTGTCTGAAGGGTGCAGCAACATACACAAGCTCTCTGGCAGCCCGCGCTTCCCGGGCATCAGCCCCTCTGGAGCTTCCACGGCGCCCACTGTGGGCTGGGCTCTGCAGCTCCCTCTCTGACGGCCACTGCACTGCCATCGTCCTTCAGTCTTGCCAGCTTCTGCTGGAAAGGGGTCCACGCTGGGTCCTGCGTGTCCCTCTGCATGCTCTTTGTACGGATCATCCAGGGCGGGGCTGCCAGCTCATCACTGAGCAGGATGCACCCAGATTTGTCTCCACGGCACCAGCCTGTCCTCAGAGCTTGAGTCCTGTCCCCAGTGGGCTCACGCACGCATGTCTGCTTGGTGGGTTAAGCTCACAGACTTCAGATCTCTTCTTGGTCTCCCACCCACGCAAGCTGGCTCCTTTTTAGGGTCCCCATCTCACAAAATGGGATTTCTGACTGTTTAAAACAAGACTCCAGGGCCGTTTTGACTCTCCTCTTCCTTTCATATCATGCGACAGATCCATCAGGCATTCCTGCCAGCTCCACCCTGAGTCCCCCAAGAACTCTACAGACTCTCCCAGCCCCCACACCAATGCCAGAATCCGGCCGATACCCAGAGGCCTGCTGGGTGGGTGCAGGAGTTTCTGAAATGGTTGGCTTCTTTTTCCAACCAATTGGTTGACACAGTCTTCTAAAATAATAGAAGTTTCTTTCAAGCTATAATTTTTCTTCATATTTAGTTTTATATTCTGCTTTTTCATTCAATTCTGTGACACAGAATTTTTATGTGATTGTAAACTCTTTGAAAATATAATTTTCAGTGGCTGTGTTGTTCTATTGAATTGTTATCTTGTGTTGGGAATGACACTGTGATTTGCTTATATGATCTTGTATTAGAAATTTAGAATCTAAGTTAACTACTACTAGTGACATTGCAAGGGCCATCTTGGTATGCAAATCTGGCCACCCCTGTCACACACAGTGCTAGGTGGATGTGCAGGGCATGCTAGGCTAAAGGGTCTTCAATGCACACTGCCCAGTTGCTATGCAAAGAAATGGAATGACTGGTCCTCCCACTAGTGAACAAGCTGTATTTTATAAAGAAGTTTACAGAGATATAAGCAAAATATCCATGCAAAGTGGCTTATATTTACTGGAGCTTCCCATATAAGCTATATAAGTAGATGAGCCTTCCCCTGGTATATTTAATTCTAAATCAGTGCAGGTCATGCTACCCACCCATATGCCTGAGCACAGGGCACTGTGTCCTGGGGTGGTTTAAATATTGATGTGTGGAAATATGAAGACTGCGGTTTAGGGCTTTGATGAATATCGCAGTCACTCAGAGGCCATTGGATCTGAGCAAGTTATCAGTATCCATGAACCTCAATATTTTGGCCACAAGACTAGGGTAATGGATGCTGTGAAGATGATGAGAGAGTGCACAGAGTCACTTCACTGGAGGGGGACGTGCAAAGGTGGTAAATGCCACCTTCTATCCTCTCTTCCAAGGCACTGCCATTTCTTGGGCAACAGCTCCACCCTGCAGGCATGGACACAGACAGTAGGCAAGCCTTCGTCCAGGTGCCATGAGCTCCTGAGGACACAAGCAAGTTTTCGT
Source organism: Petromus typicus (assembly GCA_004026965.1). Taxonomy (NCBI): domain Eukaryota; kingdom Metazoa; phylum Chordata; class Mammalia; order Rodentia; family Petromuridae; genus Petromus; species Petromus typicus. The sequence continues at coordinate 37,652 of PVIR01006060.1, forward strand.
TTGTTTGCAGGCCTGCTGGTTTTTTGTTTGTTTGTTTTGTTTTGTTTTGCCATACCAGGAATAGACTTTGGGCCCTTTGCTTCCAAGGTAGGTACAGTTCCACTTGAGCTAAATCCCTGGCCCTTTGCTGACTGGTTTTCACTTTGCTGAGGGAAAATACTCAACTTTCAAAGCAGGAGGAGGCTGGCGCTGGCCAGGCGAGCCCTCAGGGTGTATTGGGTCCTGAACTTGAAGCTTTGGGTTTGGAGACAGAGTGGGGAACAGGGACAGGTCAAGGGGACAGGTCAGAGCAGAGCAGAAAGTGGGGTTGCACAATGGGTTGGGGTAGATGCCATTCCCAGAGGCCAGGAAGAGACAAGAGAGGGAGCAAGGAACAAGTGGCATCCTACATCTGGTACCTACTTGTAAGCTCCTCGCTTTTGACATCTGAAATAATTTCTAAATCATAGAAAAGTTGTAAGAATTTCATAAGGAACTTCTGTAGTCCCTTTTAAAGATTCACCATGTTGAGTATTTCTCCATTCTTGAGTTACCTTCTCTCTCTGTATGTGTGTGTATCTTTAAGCTTTAACACATTAGTGTCTATTACCTTAGTACAAGGATTGTCTTGCATATAACCAAAATACAGACATGGAAGGCAGGACCTCAACCACCGATGCAGGATTACACAGTCCACTAAAATATTCTTCATGGAAGATAAAATAAAATCATTAATCCTCCATAACACCCTCCACATCTTTAGGGTGATTTTCTCTTGGACTTTGGTCTTTGTGTGCACCTTTCTGCATCTTCTCTTTTGCGCTGTTTCTGCCCTGACTCACTGTGAGCATCTCATTCCATGTTATTTGGGGCCCACTTCAATACAGCTGTGTCCTGCGCAGGAGCTGATGGCCGGCAGCTGGGAGATAGGCCAGCGCGAGAAGAACCTCCGGGGCCAGCAGTATCGTCACTCACTGTCATCCGCAAACCGGCCTCCAACGGCTCTCGAAGAGTCCAGGCACAAGGCCGGTCCTGTGTTTACTGGAACACCGGCTACTTAGTGTTCCCGATGAGGCGTGGGGCAGCGCGGTGGCCACCGGGCCCTTCTCTTCCCTTTTCTCCTTTCCTTTCTTTCTTCCTTTCGTGTACACAGCTTAGTGGTTTTTGCCGTCGTCATTTTCCTGCCACATAAACAACCTTATTAGCTCGTGGTCTGCTTGAACACTGAGGATTTTGTCTCCTCTTGCTTTCATATCGTGAATTTTCTGATGTGAAACTCGCATCAGTGATTTTTATAATCGGTCCTCCATAAAGCATTTGAGACTCTAGAAAGCGACCGTTACATACTTTCTTGCTGACAAAATATTATTTTGATCGGAATAGATCAAAACACCTGGGCGACAAGGGACTGTGATGCTTCTCCGCCTGCCTTTCCTGCCTTTCCCTCACCCTCTGTGGTGGCGCGGGCACAGCACCGGTTCTAGATTAACCCAGAGAAGAAGTGGGGACTGGAGAGCGGAATCGTTGGCTCTTCCCTGAGCACCCCCTTGGAGTGTGGTAAGTCTTGGGGTCATGCAACAGTATGCCCTGCCTCTGTCCCCTCTCCGGCCCTCTGTATGCTCCGAGTTGGAGCCTCCCCACCTCTCTCTGTCCTCATTGTCCTCTGCGTCACATGGAGAGGTTCCCGCTTGCCATTCCTCTTACAGCTCTGTTGCTGTCTGCCTGGTGCCGCGGAGCCCCTTCCTCTGCCTGCTGGGTGAGGGCTCTGCGGGTGACTTCACTCTGCTCTCAGCTGCCAGGGCCAGTTCCTGCTGCTTGGATGGAGCTGCAGGATCCACCCCACCCTGTCCCTCCTGGGTTCCTTTTAGCCAATCGTCAGAGCTTCATTTTTAAAGGCGAGTTAATATTATTGCGTGCTGTTATGTGCCTGTGATCCTAGCTATGTTGGTGGCTCTGACAGACCCTGCTTTGGGAGGGCACCTCAGAAGAGACTCACGACTGTGTCCCCAGAGACGCCAAGCTGTTCTCCCAGCTACCTGCCCTGGGGTGACCTCCGTGGCCTCCACAGTGCCATCCCGCGCATTCTCTCCTCTGTCCTGCACATAAGATTGTCATATGTTTGTCTCAAGTCACAGCACAGTTTGTGTTTATGAAAATTTTCTCCCTATGTGTACACAAACCTTGTTTAGAAAGTTCCTGTGGCCAGAGGAAACCAAGTGAGCATTTTTGCTTAACAATCCAGCAACTTCCATTTTGTGTTCAGTTAATGCATGATAAAATCTTTGTGTCATTGAAAAAATGTACTTTATAAAATTTTGTACCAGGAAGAAATTAAGGCCACAACATAATGAGAGATACAACCCTTGTGACTGTGCAAGTAATTTGAATTTGTGAGGTTAAGGGTGGCCAACATCTTCAGAAGTAAAATTCCTTTAAAATTTGGAAGCTCCAGAAATGAATGTTGAGTAGAAATGAGTGTTGGTAGTTTTGGTGATTGTCCGAGATGCCCCAGGCTTGTTTGTGCTATTTGTATATCTTTTCTTTCATGTGGTTTCTGGGATCATTGTGCTATTTTAGTTCTTACTTAGCCATACTCCCTGTTGAGATGCTAAAATACCCTCGAAGTGACAGTGCTTGCCGTTTTTTTGCAAGGCCGGGATGTGGAGAGCATAACACTGATTTGTAATGACACTTCTCCTTAGAGTAAATTTTTAGCTGTGGTGATATTTTGGGCTGTTTGATCTCACTAAATTTGGAAAAGTCTGAATTACCCTAAATAACTGGAGCACAGACACTGTTATGTTACCCTTGAGACACACTCTTTGAAGCACGAAAATTAATTCAGATATGCATCCAGGCTTCATTGAATTTTAATCTAAGGGGTTATGGAGTTATTTACTGCTCTCTGGGAAGTGAAAGCTACTGTGTGGGAGGTCTGATGAAAGGTGGCAAGAAGAGCAGGTCCACAGCTGAATGTTTGTGAAGGCTCTCGTGGCTGAGGAAACGGATCCGCAGGGTCTGCCCGTCCTTTGGTGGGCCTCCCATCAAGAAGTGGGTCTCTCCCCTCACTTGTCACATCCCACGTCAGAGAAGGATGGCGCCAATGGTACCTTTTCCGTTGTAGACATAGCTCTTCTGGGACCTGAATTCTTTGCCTCCTCACTGTGGCAGGAGCAGGGAGAGAGGAGCCCAGCCTCAAAGCTGTCCGTGGGAGGATGTAAGCAAGTGACTGAGAGGTCAGCTGGGAAATGTGACCCCTGGGCCCTTAAGCCAGGAGATGCTGAGTGAGAGAAACCGTCCAGCTGAGCCCTTCCCAAATTCCTACCAGTAAAATCAACAGCAAAATAAAACAGTTCTTTTACCTACTAAGTTTTGGGTAGTTACAGATGAATGGAAGAGACACTTTTTGTTTGAACTTGGGCTTCCACTTTCTGGGAATCAGGCTTGACTCCTTTACTACTACCCATTCACCAAATGTTTACCTGGAGTTTGTTGTATTTTTGATGACACACATGGTTACAATCTCAAGGAAGATCTAGTTGAATTTTAGCTTTGTCCTGGTTTAGCCTCATATTAATGATATTATTCAAGAAATGAGTATGTTTTCCACGTTTCTTTCTCCATCTATTCAAGCAGACTGAGCACCTGCCATGTCACAAGCATTGTATAAAGTGAGGAAAAACTGGGGTAACTGAGGCGAAGTGCTCCATGTTCTCTAGAGAGTTATTGCCATGGGGACATACAGGAGCAAAATGTTTTTCTTCTAATCTGTAAAATACAATAATAATGCCATCTTCACAGTATTTTTCTGAAGCTTAAATGATACAGTAGATATGAAAACCTTTTGTTAGTTCTCTTTATAAAAGTAAAAGCTTATTGAATCTCAATGGTAGTAATACTAGTAAAATAACTAAGAAACTAATCAGGTATTTAACAAATACATTAAAAAAATCCTGTGGTTTGGTATAAGACAGACCTATAGCAGGAGTCACGGATCTGGTTTTGTTGTGTCCCTTATCAGATGTTTGCAAATCCAAGAAACTTGGCAGAGCACATGCATGAGGTCATATGAATATGTATGTATATGCACATTTCCCTGTACTCACAGGCATGATGCTTTCATTAGTGTTTGAACGGGATGGTGATCCCAAGTGGTAAAGAAACATCATTCTGTGGTAGTAAAGTAGGAACTGGATACACAGCTTTCTCTGCCATCGTGTTCCAAGTCTAGCTTATAATTCGTGGATTTATAATTGTTTTGGTTTTACCAGTTAAATACACTTTGTTTATTCCTACCTCAGTCAGGGACTCCTAATCGATTAGTGAGCACCTGACCTCGGGAGGTGTAGACCCTTCCACTGAGGCCTGCCACTAAAGTGGCCGTGATTTGCAGTGGTCCCCTTGACAGCCTCTGCCCTCAGGACTCTGGAATGAGAGTCCACTTCCGCAGAAGCATCTCCAAGGATATCTTTGGCTTAGAGAAAACAACTGAAAAGTAATTTTTAACTGTGCTTGTTGCTTTTCACCAGGGTGTTCTTTACTGTCTCGTTAATAGGAGTTCTTCTGAAGCGTTTTGCAAGACATATTTGGGGTTTTGTGTATGAGTCACAGAGAACAGAATTCCTTCCAGTACTTCCACTGCTCATGTCTTTGGATTGCCTCCTCTAAGTCACATGGGGAATTTGAAGGCTTCTCAAATTCACTTAGTATAGACCATCGTGGGTCTAGGTTTTGGTATCTTCACCCAACCAATAATTAGAATATTTCTTGGTTGCTGAGGTTAACACATTTATCCTAGAATCTTTGAGAAATGTATCTGCATCAGTATCTTCAGAGTAAGAATTATGTTCTCCTCTGACATGAATTCCCAGATTTTTTACCAATGTGAATTAGCTAAGCATGGAACTCTTCTTGTTGTATACGCTTTCTTCTCCTGGCTTTGTTTTATAATTTCCATCACTGAAACATGTTGAGATGTGTTTCTAATGGCTTAGCCACAGAGAGGGATGTGAGTAGGGATGGAGGAAGAGTAGCGCCTGCGACTTACAGCCAGCTCTCTGAGATGGTGTCGTTACATCTCTGTAAAACAAGAGCCCGGCTTGACAGCAAAGCACATTAGCAGGAAGTGACCACCCTCGGGTTTGAAAATTCAGGTACTTAGGGTCTTCCAAATCCTCCCACATATTTCCATCTTTATTTTCAGCATGAGTTCCTCCCTGCTTAGTGGATTAACTCATTCAGGGCTCCTGGAAAGGAAATGTATTCAACTGACTGTATAACTCAGTGACCCATAGGGTCGACTTGTTTCATCCTCAGGCAGCAAGACAGAGAGTTCCTTTGAGCTAATGGTATCAGTTGCTAAGAAGAACCGATCATTCCATCACCCCACCCTGAAATTTTTATGCCTTTCATATGACTATAGCAATTGGCCCCTCCAGAGCTTCCTTTCCTTTATTCCTTGTAACTATCAGCAAGAAATTACTTAGCCATTGTGTCATATCTGTGTAGACCTGTGCTGTGTCTCCACAGACCTGGCCTATTTTTTTAGGTGCCTGTATCACTTTACTTGGTCCTATCAGACTACAGAGCCAATGCCAGATTTTACCTACCTGCCAAAGGGGTACATTGAACTTCTCGGAGAGAGCTGTGACAACATCCAATGTTTCTTTTGCAATGTGATGTTGCTGCTTTCCCACCCAAAGGTGGAGTCTATTTCCTCATCATCTGAACTGGTGTTGATGAGACTGGAAGGCACGTTGTGCAGGGCAGTGTGTATCTTGGCTTCCACAGAGACACTTCCTTCAGAATGTTCGAGCTCATATCTCGTTCTGTGTGTGTAAGAAGCCCCTGCCACATGGAAAGACCACATGTATGCAATATAGTAGGTAGTGTCCGTCAATTGTAGCCTTTCATTAACCCGAGCTAATGTCAGACATGTGAGTGAAGAAGCTGCAGGACGATCCCAGCTGCCAGCACCTTGAATGAGCCCCAGCCATTCTCATCTCCTACACGTGGCCTGCACCGTGGCATGAGTCTCCCCTGCTGCCCGGTCTGAGTTCTTGACCCACAGAATCTGTGAGTATAGTGAAGTAACGGAGTTTGGGTTGATTTGCTATACCCCAGTAGTTAGCAGAACATCAAACGACGTTTGATGTTTGTACATCTGCACTCAGTATGGGTTTCTCTATCAGCCACAGTTCTTAGCTTCCAGGTTATAAGAAAAAGCAATGGATTCTGGAGGGATTTCATCTCAGGAGGAAATGCAAAGAAAGAATGCTGCACACGCAGAGACTGAGAAAGGCTGAATTTTTCCTGACAGCAGAACCGACCATTAGTGGACTGCTCTTGATGATACGCTTGATGAGCTAAGTTGCTCTGTACCGTGTAAGGTTAAACCCAATGAGATACGTGTATACCACATAGTACGTGCTGAAGGGATTTCAAATGAGTTAGAGATGTCCCGACAGAAGCACTTGCAGGGAACCTGAACTCAGATGCTGGGGATCTGAAGTATATTCAGTATTCTTTATACTTCAAGCCACATAAACACCAATTTCAAGGCTTATGGCCAGTGGGCTCAGTTTGGATCAGTGGACACAGGAATCCAAGAACCACAAGTCACAATGGGACGTTACTGCTGAGGAGCTTTGAGGAAAAATGTGTTGTTCCGATAGTGTCTTGCTGGAGTCAAAATAACCCTTCGATGGTAATGGTTGCATCGTCAGCCCATCTTGCCAGGGGATTTATCCCACACTTCGCTTAATCCTCTTTGAAGATCCTGTGTGTGTGTGTGTGTGTGTGTGTGTATGTGTGTATGTGTGTATGTGTGTGTGCGTGCACGTGCACATGCATGCACAGACACACTCTAGGTCATACTTCTAAGCTCATGAGCCGATGATGGCAGCACTCATCACCGAGGCTGCGGTGCTGAGGTCCTTGAGAACCTGTCATGCCTTGTGCTTTCTGGACACTGCCCGGAAGAGAGGGTCCCGGGCATGTGCCTATCAGCTGAGCACTCTGACAGCTGTCAAGCCATAGGCAAATGTCATGTCCAATCATAAAACAGAGCCCACAGTGCGGCGGGCTGCTGGCACAGAGGGGCTTGTTCTCCACTGGATGTCAGTTCCAGGTGACAGCTTCTGTGGGCTTGTATGTCAATTATGCTGGAGTTTCAGGGAGGTGGGGGGACTATCCTTCAGGGTGTCCTGCTGCTGGAGGGACCTCATGAGCAGAAGCCATCATCCCACCAGAGTGAGAATCCCGGGAGAGGACAGGGTGGCTTTCAAGAGTACGCCCGGTGCGAGTCCTTCTGCCTGAGACTTGCTGGTTATCTGCAGAAAAAACTCCTTTGGCCTCATTGGCAGATACTGAAGCTGCCGAAGCTTTGTGTGGCAGATTATTCATTCTCTTCAGGCTTCTGTCAGATTCCTCTAGTGGAAAATGCAGAATGGACACAGGATCATGCTTGTCTCTTTTTTCTTTCACATAAAACCATGGCAACCATTTACTAAATACTTTGTAGCATGTAAAGGGTGCTATCTAAAATGCACATAATTATTCACTTAACTTCAAACTTAACTGCATTTATTCAAGTGGGATTTGGATACACAAAACTCCCCCAGTGTCTGGTTGCTTTCAAGAGGCTTAGGGAGGATTTGAACCCAATCTCCTTTCTCACAGACAGAAGGTTCTGTGTATCTTTTCTGTCAACACTGGAGCACTCAAGGTGCAATCTGTTCTCCGTGTGGTACTACTTTCCCAGCCTTGCAGCCGAAGAAAGTCCGACTCATGTTCATCTGGATGCACAAGCTGACTGCCTCTGCCTCTCCGTCGATACTGCCCAAAACAAAGACATCCTGTGTAGATAGAGTGCACTTTCCCATGTATCTGTAGGGCCACCTATGGCTAGGAAATGTGCACTGTGTCTCCTTTCTTCACACACAGTCTTGGGACATTTAGAGGACTCTTGGTAAGGGAGGGAAGATATTCATCGCTAGAGTGAAGGATCAAAGGAATGTTCAGAAATTGCTTGTAGGCAGCTGCTCCGTGTGATCTCCAAAGTGCTAGGGAGACTTTGAACCACCCCAACATGTTTGTTAGACAGCCCGGGCCCAGGTTGTGGGGTGCTCTGCCCTCACCCCACCTCTCCAGTCTGTCTCGCGCTCTGCCTTGGCTCCCCTTCCTTCTTTCTTTCCCCCCTCTTTTACAACCTTCCTGCCTCTCTCCCCCTCCTCTCTCCCATCATTTATTCCTTCCTTTCAATTAGGATAAAAGGAAGAAAAGTAAAGGTATGAGCTTGGCAGTCAGGACAGGTTTCCTGGGACACATCCAAGAGGGGCCACGCTCGCACTTAGACCAGACCGGACACTCTCATCGAGGCCACAAGGCCTTTACAAGGTCAGCAGCATGAAGGGGGTCTGTGAGTTCAGTGAGGAGGGCTGTGGCTGCCCACCAGGGGTGATCTGAGAAATACAGGGAGTGGTGGCTTCCTCTTTGGAGCTGGGCTGAGGGATGATGGAAGTTATGGGCATAGCCATGGCTACTGGGTCTTTCCATAGTGGGATGGAACAAGCCAAAAGTGGTCTCTGTTCAGTATAAAATGGCAGCAATCCGACTCTCCCCCTTCCTTCCTTCCTTGGTACTGGCTATTAAACCTAAGGCCTTGTACATGCTAACGAGGGGCTCAGTTTTGGAGCTCTATTTCTAGCCCTTTTCTCTTTAATTTTATTTTGAGACAAGGTCTCACAATGTTGTCCAGGCTTGAGCTCAAGTAGGCCTTGAGATTGTGACCCTGCTGTAGCTGGGATCACGGGTGTGCTCCACCATGCCTGACTTTCCGTGGTACTAGTGTGTCTTTTGGCTTCAGGGCTGGTAAAGCAATATGTAGCAGCTCCTTTTTAGTATCCTACCATCACTGTTGAACTGCTGTCTCTTTTGGAATCAAGTTACTCCTATGGTCCATTTTAGGAATGGGGAAATTGTGTAGGTTGAAAGATCCCTTGAGTGAATGTTACCTTCTAAAGAGAAAAGCTCTTCAAAGCTGTTGGAATCTGAGCTGAAAAAAACAATTTCTATCTATGCTCATGTTAGAAAGGCTTAACCTAGAATAGATTTTTTCAGTGAAACCATTGACCTCCTTTTTCTCCTTGTCCTAAACAGAACCAGTTGGAGATAAGCATGTTGATCCCCTGTCATTTGCTGTCAGTGTCTAGGCTAGTTTCATGGATTAACTGTTTTTATGTCCTTTGTGTGCACAGAGAAGCTTCCACTGACTGTCTTGCTACTAATTCTCAGGTACTACATCTGCCAGCTGCCACAGTGAAGCCCAGGATGACCCTGCGAGCCCCGTGCTCCTATGAGCCATGTAGTACTTTTCAGTGGACCCCAGAGTTAGAAGTTATATTTTCCCAGCACAAGAAAGGTTTCCATAAGCACCTTCAGCCCATTCTTATCCTAAAACATATACCAGTTGGAGGCTTCTTTGTCACTGGACTGTGAACTTTCAATGTTTACGTCTCTGTGTCTGCGAAGCCCAGCATGGAGTCAGATGATCCGTCCTCTGAGACTTATCTCCTGATTCCTCTAACTTTCTGGGAAGAAGGAAGATTTGTGCATTAGAGTGTCCTGGACACTTACTTTTTCCTCAGCAGCAGCCTCCTGTTGCTTTATTTTGGATGGAAGTAGTGACTGACTGACCCAGTCAGCATTGCTACGTCGGCTGCGTATTGGGAGCTGTGATTGGTACGTGCTCCGGCTCTCTAGGACCTCAGAGCCCAGTAGAAAGAAATGGATAGAAAGATGAGTTACTTCTGGCATGGGGGTGTGTTTACAGCTCTGTGTAGATTTGCAGAGCAGAGGTGAAGTGAACCTCTGAGCAGGGCAGGAGGGTTTTCCCTGCAGATAAAGGGGAGAAAACTTCTGAGTTGAGAGATTCAGCAGACTTGAAAATATAAAAACAAGAAAGAACCTTGGTAACTTGGAAAAGTTCAGAGTATCTGACTTCTGAGGAAAATGGGACCAGCCATGAAGAGCAGGTGAGCTGGAGCCAGCTGGGATGCCTACGGCCCTGTGAACGAAGGTCAGGATTCGAGAATTGCTTCACAGGCAAAGGGAAAGTTAGGATGAAGAGGTTAAGTGGCCATGAGAGAGACATGATTTTCTTTTTTCCTTCAAGAATGAATATAGTTATTACCAAAGATACATTTATCAACCTTTGGCTCAGCCAGGAAGGGCAGCTGGTGAGAGAGGGAGGCATGCTGGAATCACAGAAAGAGAAAGTCAATTCTGTTTATTTCCCCCTCATTTTGGTAAGCTTTATGCTTCTCTTAGTAAAGTTGATTCATCTGAACAGTCACAAAATGGGGCTCTGAATCAATATTTTTAGGAAGGTAGACAGTAAGCATAGCATTTTTTCTTTTTCATGTTTTCCTTTTATCAAATAATTCACTAATAATTTACCCAAAGGAGCCAAACTGTATCTTCCTTTGCAATTTTCTAAGGGATTGCATCTTTCCCCTTCATTTATATTAGCAGTCTTGTGCAAGGTCTCATGTTTTCCTGTCTTCTATCCAATCCTAGGTGAGGGGGAAATCTAGTCTGTTACATAGCAGCGCTCCCTGCCTAATGGGTCATTGCGTATCACCATACAGACGGAGGCCAGAGGAGCTTGGGAGCAAATGAAAAATGGGATGGAAATGTGATGCGTCAGTGGAAAAGGGGGAGACAGAGAAGCAGAGAAGTGGGGCAACTATTCTTGCTTTCTACTTCTCACCCATTGTTAATGCTTAAACTCCATGAAGTGTTAATAGTATACAGTTTTCAAAAGACTTAGAAGATTGGAAACTTAAAAAGATATAAGCCAAAAAGTTCATTCTATCTTTTGAAAAAGTCTCTTTGTTCTCTCTGGAAATGATTCAGTTCATTCAACTCAACAAACACTTGAGTGTGTGTCCTTGAGGATTTCATCATTTCCTGCAAGAGTCGTACAGTACGTGAATCACAAGGCATGACTCTATCTCGCTATAAAGAGGTCGAAGTGCTCTGGATATGGCAAGACAAGGATGTTTAATTTCTCAAGTGAAGGTAGGGAAGAGTTGGGGGCATGTGAGCTCACACTTGGTGGATATTCCTCGAATTTTCCATGCATGTGGAGGAAACGGTGTTACATAAATAGGGATAGTATGATAAATGATAGAAGAATGAAACCACTCAATCCCATAGGCTCCTTCAATCTAAAGGGTGTGAGAAGGAAATGACTGGGTGGGAGGCTGGGGGAGAGAGAACCAGTGAGACTTCTCTGGTTGCACACAATAGAAATGGATGACACGATCCAGTCCAAACACACATTCCTAAGTGTAATCAAGATTCACTGGAAGCACCTGTGATATCTGCAGAATCAGGTGATACAGGGTTCAGGAAAGAGGCCTGGAAGAACCAAAACCAGTGGTGGTCGCTGGGCAGCCTTGTACAGTGACCCACATTCAAGAACATTCAAAGTTCCGGGGCCAGAATCCACCTGGACAGTTCTCACTTCCTAGAGAGAGCACCTTAGCTGTCATTGCTAAATCTTCCTGAGTATATGGAAACAGATCCTGGGAAGAAGGGTGACAGATGTTGGTTACAAGTAGAATGCTGGCAAGTTTTGAAGGATTTTTAAACTTAAGGTGAGTCTTTGGAAGGTAGTTTAGCATTAGAATTAACAAGGATTCATGGCTCATTGTTGAAGGAATAGTAAAGAAAGAGTTCAGAAAGACAGCAGAGTTTTACTCAGATGAATACAAGGGTAAAGAAGCCTGTGACTGAGGTACAGGAGTCTGACAAGTCTATTTTGAGAAAGCTGACAGATCAGACTTACAGGGTGAAATGGATCATGGAGATATATATATATATATATATACATATACATATACATATACATATACATATATATATATTTTTTTTTTTCTTCAGACTTACTTTCAGGAAGTTCTGACATCAGATTTTCAGAACAATTTATATTTCCAGAACAATTCTACATGGTTTTACTAAACATATGGCAACCCATACATATCTTGTTGAAATGACTAGTCAGTAGTCTTTCTGATGTAGGATACTGTATAAAAAGAAGAACGGAAATGAAAGTAAAAAAAAAAAAAAGATCTTAGGATGGTCAACATGGAAGTCAAAGTCCTCATAATACCAAAACGTTTTAATCATAAATGCCTTCTAATGGGGTTTCTTAGAGATACTCGTTTTGCTTTAGCAATGCTCATAATCATGGTTATCTGCTTCCTTAGCTGATATAAATCAGGGATATAAATTATAATAAATGTGAATGTGGAACCTAGTGATAACTGTTTAGAATGATATCCTCATACTGAAGAAAGAAAAAAATTGTGAATTTTCCAAGGTTGTGGGCTTTCTGCTGGTCATCCCTGTTAAAGCCTCCTGTTTGCAGGAACACGAGGTCACCTCGGCAAAGCGGAGTTACATCAATGTTGAGGTAAAGCAGACTTATGAAATGTTTGTGCATTAACTGGGGTAAGAGCCAGAAGGCCTGAGTTCAGGTGAAATGACCATCATCATCTTCATGAGACTGTTGAATTTATTTTACAGAAGTTTCTATTAAGAAGGATAAAAACCAACAAAAAGGATTTCGTCATGTGAACAAAAAGACTTCCACTACTGAAAACAAGGGCTGGCAAACTTTCTCTGAAAAGGATTAGAGCGTAAGTTCCTTTTGCTTTGTGGACACTTTATCTCTGTCTCAGGCACTCAGCTGTGGCATAGGAGACAAGAAACACTGAGAGCCAGCACAACACATGGACACTGTTAGCTGCGGTGGGGCAGGGCTGAAGAAATGGAGCCCGCCACCCTTGGCCAGTTGCCCATCTGGAAAATCCATTGGTATTCCCCTCTGAGGAAACCCTAGGGCTGTCCAGGGTGCCTTTCAAATACATGAAACAAGTCATTTCCTCATCCTTTCTCAATCTGCTTCTGCCCCATCCAAATTCAACTACTTTCTGATCCTCAAACGATGCTGTATACCTGTGCTTTCGGCTATTTTTGCTGCAGGACCAGCCTCACGCTTTGCACTTGTGCTACTCCTCTGGGGCAGGATCAAGTTCTCTGTCCTCTTGGTGGCTTCTTACAGGCTCCAGGCTGCAGTGGTAATGACTTCTGAAGCACCCAAGCTACCTGGCTCAGTGTCTCTCACCTGCTGGTTCATCTCTAGGGGCTGAGCTGTGTTCCTGTAGGTGAAAACATTTCAGGTGTAATTTCATGACCTATGCACAGCAGGCCCTGAGCTTTCCTCTAGTCACACTCAAGCTGCAAGGAAACCAGCCACCCTCAAGCTTGCTGCCCCTCACTCCTGCTTGCTGGGCGGGAGTCCCCGTGTCCCGGTTCATCAGCACACTCACCTGCCCCTGCAGCAGGGCCAAGCGCTTCCTCCCTCCCTTCTTTTCCTTCTCAGAAACTGGCCCTTTGCTCTTTTCTGTGCTTTGTTTCTCAGAATCTTTCAGATGCAGCAGCACTGATGTGCACCCAGCCCTGAAACATGGTGCTCTTCTCCCTTCCTTGAACCGCACTCGCCTAGGTGTGTCGTTCTCCCGGCTGTTCTGTTCCCCTCTTCCCAATGCGTCATCATCGCCTTCTTCTTCCTCTTCTTCTCCTCTTTCTTCTTCCTCTCTGTCTCCTTCTCCTCCTCCTCACCCTCTCCCTCGTTCCCTTTGAATTTCAGTGCTCCGTCGGAGGTCCTGCACCTTCTTCTCTTTTTGTCTTGTATGCTCTTCTTGATCAAAACTTTCATCCCTTCATCTTTGGTTACCTTCCGTATCCCGAGGAGCGTCAAGTATATTTTTCTTGCTTGAGCTCTACTTCAGACTGTATACCTGTAACTTAAATGTGTACGTGACATTTCACGCAGGTTCATTCAGAACCTTCTCTGACTCAGTATCTCTAAGGCTAAAACCTTCTGAGTCTCTCCTTCAAACCAAGTCCGGATCTGGCATTTTGCATTTCGTGAGTGGAACCCGCAGTCCTGGAAGCCGACTCTGAACCCTGGCGAGCGCCTCATGTGCCTGCGCCCGCTGTTGCTCCCTCTGCAGGTGGGGCTCATCTCTTTCTCTCCTGTCTATCCCATCTTGCAGCAAGAATGTTCAGACCAAAGTCTTCCCTGCCCATCCAGTCATTTTAATTAATATCGTATACCCATTTTCTAAATTCTACCTCTCAGCCCCTTTTACGACAGGCTTCACTTCACGATGACTTGCCTGCTGTGTGTCCCAGGCTGGTGTGTCAGCTCCTAGGCAGCCCTCTCTGGATAGCTTCCTCAAAACCCTGCCCAGAGTTCACCTGCCTACACCCCCTTAATCCCTGCCTTGCTGTGAGCTTGCAGCTGGCAGAGCCCTTGTGTCTGTGGTTCCAAAGTCCCAACAGGTGAAACTAAGTTTCTGTGGACATGTCTCCACACAAGTCTGACACAGGCTTAGCGCTTTTTTACTCAGTACACCGTGGATAAAGCTTTGCTACTGGAGGGGCAATGATAAAACTAGAGTGCGTTTCCTCTTCCTTGTTTACAATTTCATGAGCAGAAGATTTATTCTTACTCAACAACCTCTGAGTATGATTCGTTCTGGAAGAAGAACTCCCACCCTTTAAAGGAAACACGTGATGGTGTGTATCTCATATGGCCCAAATGCCAGCATCATGCTCTTGCTTTTTAGGGCCATTCTTAGAGAAAATAAGGGTTATTTGGACTTCCTTGCTTGGTCTCAAGGCAGCCACTCTGAGACGGGCTGTAAGAGTGTCTCAGGCAGGGGCGTGTACTGATGGCCTCTGAGTGAAGGCCTGGCCTGGTGCAGGCAGGTAACATTCTGCTGAGCCGCAGGAACCTGCCACTCTCTTCTGATCCTTCACTGGTAACTCTGTGCAATGATGGTCTCTTTTTCTTTCTCCTCATTACGGGGCAAGGGACTCAAGGTCAAGGCCCAGGCATATCTACTCCTCACACCGACACTCATCAGTGTGGGACTTACAGTGATCCAGAACATACTGGTTATAGAAGTTTTTTAAAATGAACAAATGAATGTTTTTTGAAAGAATAGGATTCTCACCAGTGGTTCTGCTGACATTTGGGGCTGGATAATCCTTGGCATTTGTGGGAGCTGTTTTGCCGGTGCAAGTTGTTCAGCAGCAGCGAGGCCAGGAGCGCCCACCTTCACGGTCACATGTTTGGCAATAACTCCTGAGGTGGCAAAGCTGTCCCAACAGCGAGGCCCTGTCTGTGAGCATCTTGACCCATAGATGACAATGACTGAGAAGCAAATGTTGCTTCTTTTCTCTCTCACGCTCATGAGAACTCCACACTCACAGAACCATGTGATGGGGTCACACAGAGCCCAGGAACGTGAATTTGGCTCACCAACACCACAGGCTCAGTGCCAGGGGACTGCCTGCCCAGGGCTCGTGGCCCATGGCCAGGTGTGGGGAGCAGGGTGGGGCAGGACAGTTCTTGCAAAAATCGGATGGGTTGATTGAGGGCTGGGCAGATTGAAGGGCTATTTCCACAAGGAGATATCTGGCAGATGGACAACAGAATCCTCCAAACCTCTTTCTAAAACAAAGCCACAGAAAAAATTAATTCAGTTAATAAAATTCTGGAAGCAGGACAGGTTCCTCAAAAGAAGGAAATCGTCACTGAACTTGAATATTGGCCCGGTCCGGCAGGTATCGGAGCGAAGCGCCAAGTCCGAGGCCGGGTGCGGCTGTGCTCCTGCAGCCCTCGGAGCCGCTGCGAAGCCCCTGCCCCAGGCGCGGTGTGATGCCATGTTCCGGGCCAGGCTGGGCCCCAGCCTCACCCCTCTGTGTGGTCGCAGACTGCGGCTCCCCCACACATCGCACCGCATCCCGTGTTTACAAGTCTGTTCCAACCCCAGTGTTGCCTTCACCCTCAGGTATTTGCAAATTGTTGGTCCTCTACTGTGCTGCGGGGGTAGTTTATCTTTGTAGGAGCGCTGACTTGGGCAATGCTCATAGCTAGGGGCGGGTGAGACAGAAGTGTCTGGGCTCCTTGGTCTGGGTGCTGACGAAGCTGAGGCCTGGGTCTGGGCCAGCTGCAGGAGAGGGGTACAGAACCTTCCATAGCCGAGGCAGCTGAAAGCCTGAAATGCTTTTTGGAAAAAGTGCACTCAAGTTTCTTCCCCAGTGGCCTGGCCCCTATTTCCCTTTCTCATATCCTGCAGGAGTGCCTTAAGGAGCTCCATAGCTTTTCTCTCCTTTTATAAAAGTAGTTTAATATTTTTATTAGTCCATGTTGGCTGCACAGAATGATTGTGTCATCATGGGAAGCTGTTGCCTGTACAGAAAACATGTTAACCCTCGCTATGTACTTTTCTTTCCCCTCTCTCCCTCCTCACCTCTTGGCCCCCTTCCCTTCTGCCAAAGTGGTCTCTCTGTTTCCCTCATCAGCCCTGTGTCGCTCCTCAGTGTTCCAGTTACCGCCTCTGATGGAGGGGATGTGGCCACGTCCCAGGATGGCTGTGTTTGTGTGGACCAGTTGGACATCATGCCCTGGCTACTTGGCTTCTTGGGGTAATGACAGGAACCAGGAGCTGCAGATGGGGCTACATCAAGGTTTGAGAAAGGGTTTCACTGTTTCAGGCCTTCTGCATCCATGGTCCAAGCAGATCCAGCTGCACAGGCAACTCCCACTCGGCTGACTCAGGAGAGCTGCGCTCTGAGCAGCCACCATGGTGCTCCGGGCTCCTGCCTCCTCCCCTCTGCAGTCTCGACCCTTCTGTCTTACAGCTCCTGGCGCCCCACCTTTGCTCAGGTGCACCCCTTCCGTCAGGCGTTTCCTGTCAGGAAGTCTCACTCTGTGGTCCTCCTGAGTTGCTCTCCTGCACAAACCTCTGCCTGTGCTGCTGCCGCCTTGCCCTCTTCTCTCCTGTTTGTCACCTGGGTTTGGCTTCACCCACTCACAGTGTCTGCTTGTGGTAGATATTATAGTAGCACCAGGCTCCCCATGGTGAAAAATATCAAGTAGAAGAATTGTTTGTTCCAATGGGAGGTGGCAAAGGACAATAAGCAAGTAAGCAAATTAATTTTCTCGGTGTAACATGTACTATGAACGAAATAAGGAGGATAATTAGAGATTGAGTCATGGGAGGGTATTTTAGGAGCATGACCAAAGAAGCAATCTCTGAAGGGATGACATTTTCACCATGACTTAGAGAAGGAGCCAGCAATGTGAGTTTCCCTTCCAAATGTTAGATCCATATTTGCTACAATAAATCAAGATCTAGGAAATGGCTATTTCCTACTGGATTGTTCATGAACTGCCCCTCAAATGCTAGTGTGGTGGTTAAGCTGGAGTGCCCACTTGACTGGCTTTGAGATCTCCCTGGGTATGGATGGAGCACACTTCTGTGCAGTCTGTACTGCATCCATGGCTTCCTCCTCTCTGTCACTGTCCACTTGCTCCATCTCCCAACCACCATGGATTTCAGCCATGCCCTTCTGCCGTATTGGTTCTGCTGGAACCAGCCGACCATGCACTGAACCCCAGATACCATGAGACAAGCTAAACCTCTCCTCCTTTGAATTGGGGACAAAACGTCCAGCTTTCCCATTGGAAAGCTCACTAATTTAGCTTGGATATAAAAATCTCAGCACACACCTAAGCGACATCTTGGCCCTTTCATCCCCAAGCTGCTGCCCTCCCCGTGGATCTTACCGTTGCTGCACCTCAAGTGACTTGCTTCCTATTCCGACCTCTAGCTCTAAAGTCTCTGGAGAGTTTTTGAACAAGGTCTTAGGTTTCCTTCATCTTAAATTCTTAATCTGTATAAGGGTATTAGATAAGATACTTGTGTTATGAGGACTTTACCCACTCAATCTACAACTGAGATTCTCTCTGATAGGTTGAAAGTAATTCCTCAGAATGCATCCTGGGAACAAAATCATAATGAGAGAATAAACTAAGAGAGAGTGTCAGAGACACTGTCCTGCATCCAGGAAACAAGCAAAAACAAAAACGTGATTTTCCAGAAAAGCCACAAGGTGGGCCAAATTTGAGACACGAAAGCTTGTCACGGCACCTAATTCAGCTGGTTCATCAAATAAACTCATATAATATTGTCTCAGTATAGTACATGTCCTCTTAGGAGGCCAGGGTATTATTCATAAATCTGTGAAGAAATTCTATTTCTATGAAAAATAGTATTATTTAATAATATATGCAGAAGAAATTTGCCAAAGTACCAGGATCTCTTCAAGGGTCCTTAGTGTGGGCTTCCTGGTGGGCATACAATTCTTGAATAATTCTGGCTTCTCCAAATTGGTGGAGTGCTTCATGACGATGCATGCAGTCTGCAGTCTTACACAGCCCACCTGCCTTTTCGGTGCTGTGCCGCACAGGTTTGTCTTTGCATCATAATGTCTTTCGATTGATAAATGTCTCCTGGCTGAGTGAATGCTCATGTCCAAACTGGCCTTCACAGCAGGAGCTCGATTTTACAATGCAGAGGCCAGAACAATTTTGGGGAAGGCAGAAGATTTTTAAAAATCAGGCAGAGAACTGATTTTTATTTCTTTTACTTTGTAAACATAGTTTAATCTTTTCAAAAGAACTGGAGTTTTTTTTTTTAAGCTTAAAAAACTGATGCAGTATTGTCTAAATAATTAGTAGGGTTTTTTTTTTGTTTTTTTTTTTTTTTGTCTTTATGTTTTTGAAGTGCAGACTTCCTATGTTGCTTGCCCTGATCTCAAACTTTGGGGCTTACAGTGTTTTACTTTCTGAGAACAGAGAGAGAGAGAGAGAGAGAGAGAGAGAAAGAAAGAGAGAAAGAGAGAGACAGAGACAGAGACAGAGAGAAAGGGAGGGAGAGAGAGAGACAGAGAGGGACAGAGACAGAGAGAGATAGAGAGGCAGAGATAGAGACAGAGATGGAGAGATAAGGGATACACACAGAGAGGCAGAGACAGAGTGAGGCAGAGGGAGAAGGAGAGACAGAAGGACAGACACACACAGAGAAAAATAGTCTCTAGGCTCCATTAAGACATAATAATAGCATTTGGAGTACTACTGAGTACTACTGAGTACTATTAGGAGTGCTATGGAGTACTATTAGGAGTAATGTTGAGTATTATGCTCCTAATACCCAAGCATATCTACTTACCTGCTGTGTAGTCTGTTTTTTAATTAGAAATTTATACACAAATTTCAAAAAGAAACAACAACAACAAAATCCCAGAATCACTATGTAAACACTCTTATTACAGAAATGAAGAGCATTAATATTAGAAGTGGCAATAGAGTAGTTGAAGTTCCATGCAAGAGTTTGTAGCAATGATTTTTTTGTTTTGTTTCGTTTGTTTTTGTTTAGCTTCTTCCTTTCTATGGGCAACTGCATCTATCGGAAGTTGCTGGCTGTCTTCTTGCACAGCACTAGTTTTAGCAGAGACCTAGCTATTGACAGACTATGTTGTTATGACTCTCACAGCCGTATGACCAAGTTTAGAGACTTGGCTTTGCACGAGCTGCCTCTTCACACTCCCCACTCCTACCTAAGGGACGTGCCTGACATGAGGAGCTTTGGCAGTGTTCCAAGCCAAGAGAGAAGTCCTACGTGTTAATAATCACAAGACCAAAAACTATGTGAACCTGGAGGCTCTGATATCTTTAAAGGAAAGAGATGCTACCTTGCTTGAACTTATCTCTGAGGGAGAAATTCACATTTTTAAAGCCATTTGTAGTTCTTTGTATTGCTGAAATGGAACTGATCTAAGGGCCGCCCTTGTCTTTGGGGAATCGTCCCTTCTTTACTTTTAGAGCATAAGTTTGTGGAAAGTGTCATTTTCACCTCTGAAGTAAAGAGTGGACTCGTGGCCCAAGCAGGCCGATCTGCACCAAAATGGCATATGCCTGTGTAATTGTTGAAAAAGGAAAGGTGATTTCCACTGGGGCTTCCCGATGATGAGCTTCAAGCACAGGGCTGCTGGAGGCAGGAGACTGCCTCGGGGTAGAGCAGTTGAAGAGTGGAAGTTGGGTCCATTCCCGAGGCCAGAGGTGGCGAACCCATGGACCACATGTCACAATGGGCTGTTTGTACCAGCGAAAGGTCTAAAAGTTTCACTGTCACTGTTCAATGCCATTATTTGAGGGCTTAGGTCTACTCTAGGCTGGAATTTTCTACAATTAAATTTCTAATGACCCTCGTCATTAAATACTTTCTTTATTGCTTAGGACAGTAAGTGTTGATTTTTATATTTTCTCCTAGAAGCTCCCATCTATGGAACTCAAGGTTGATGCCATGTGACATTGGGGCCAGCTTCTCTCCCTTCTTCTGTTACATTCTTCATTGTAAACACCTCTGTTCCATCCCACGTACTCACCTCAGTGGCTTAAAACAGCTCATAAGCCTCCCCTATATACCTGTGGCTTTTCTGGCATGCAATATGGTGTCTCTCCTGCTGCGTGGACCTGCTGCCCTCCCTAGGAGGCAGACCAGAGACGAAGGTAGGAACTGGGAGCATCCCTCTGTCCTGGCCTCTCAGGACATTCAGCATCACTTCATAGTTTAAATTGGCTTTAGGCAAATAAAAACTCCAACTTAGATTCATGCAGGGAAGCACATGAAGAGGGAAGGCAGGGTTCATCATGGGTCCTCTCCAGAGACCAGCTGCCGATGAAGCATTTTCTTCCTATGTTTTGGCCCATGAAACATCCAGTTCCCCATCATCTTCAAACTCCTGGGTTAGCTGCTCCTTACTCAGAGTAGGGAAATGAGGTTGGGCACCAGCGCTGAAGGGTTTCTGTGACTTGTGAGTTTCCAGCCGCAGCTCTGCCCCCACCTCAAGGCTGCAGCCTCCCAGCTCCTGCAACGGAAGCTGCTTTGTGGCTCAGGTTCTTGTCATGTCTAGAACAGAACAAGGCACACACAGAATCAAGGTCTGCGTAGAACGGAGGAAGCGTGAGGTGCTTCTTTATAACCTCCACCCCTGCTGACTGGTGCTGGTGTTTTTAAAGAAAATGTTTCCAGCTGGTCGATTCTGAGCCTCCTTATGGAGGAGGAAAGAAATCGTCCTTGATCACAGAAAAAGAGCTGGCTGGATCCTGTGCGAATCTCAGCAGTCAGTCCTTGTGCCGGGTGGGGAAGATAAGCTCTCAATGAGCCACTTTGAGGTGAAGCTATTTGAATGACTTTCCTGAATGACGCAAGGCTGAGCTCAGGAGACTCAGATCAAATCTGGCTAAAGAGAGTAAGAGGCTGAAAAGACTGAATGTCCAGCTGTCTTCCTTCCAGTCATAGGCTTGCGAAAGCCATGCTGTGAAAATAGAGTCTTTTGAAGTACTAGTTCTCCGGGGAAAGTAAGGCCATTTAAATTGCAGCAATGAATCCAAAGAAGTGTTGTCCATCATCGACATGCAGAGACTCTGGCTACAGCTTGACCACAAAATAAATCTTTTCTGTCTTCTTACATTAGGTACATGAAGCTAGAGGCTGGGTAGCTTACCATTGGTGGTGTCAGCGAGGGGTCTTGACGGCTCCTAGAACACTCAGTAGTCATCAATCCTCTGATAATACTGCAATCACCCAGTTCCTGAATCCCTGTGTTAGATATTCAGGCAGGCTACTCTGGTGCTGGGATTCCACATGACAGAGGAGGCAGTGGGGGTTTGAAAACACCACGGTAGTTAGTTGGTGTCTACCTAAAGCAAGTGACAGGAGGGTGTCCAGGAGACAGAGCACAGAGATCTGAGATATCTCATCCAGCAGCACTAAGAGGAAGAGGAAGCATGCGTGGCTTGGGCAGGATACCTCTCTATGAAGGGCCTGTGGTAATAATAAATATCTCTTAGGGAAAGGTCCTAGGAAGACTCAGTGGGGGACAAGTTCTCAAGGAAAGACTCGGTGCCACTTCTGAAGCTAAATGGGGAGGAGACTGACTGCAGAGAAGAGAAAAGGAATCCAAAATCATGGCAAGTGCCCACAAAATGAAATAATTCTCCTGTGGCTGAAAGAAAACAACAAGAAATCCTTGTGAACCTGTGGCAAACATAGGCCTTGCAGAAGACTGGAGACTGAGCTTCTAGAGGAGGATACAATGCGTTGCTACATTCTGCTTTTCCCTTTAGAGTTTAATCTCCAAGAAGGTGAGCTTCAGACAGATTTACCTGGAGAGCCAGGGCACGGTGCGCTGCAGATGCCAGGGGGGCCAGCGTGGGAGGAGGAAGCCAAACTGACAAGGATGTTACGAGGTCTAAATCAGTGAGGCATGCGTACTGCACAGCTGCCCTGGGAAAGCCAAGCCTCTCTCAGGGACAAGGCCAGGTGCCTGGTATACACTGGCTGAGATGGCTCTGCACGGCACAGGTGCTGCTCAGTGGGCGGCTTCTTTGGCATTTCTGGACAGGAATATGTTAGTAGAATTTTCTGGACAGAAAATTGGCCCTGAGTTTCAGGATTCCTGGGAGAGCCTGGAAAGTGGTGAGGACCCACCATAAGGAGCCACAGTCACAGTCCTGGAGGGGAAGAGGCTGCCATTTCACATCACAGAGCTGTGTGGAGCAGCACTGATCCTGGTGAGGCAGGGCTTCACCCAGGGTGGAAGGGCTGACAGCGTGGGGCTCCTCTGCCATGTCTGGTGCAGGAGACAGGTCCCTTGGTGCAGTGTGTCCCTGTATGATTGATAGAGGACACTGCATGCTGAAGGTGTGAGATTTAGGGTTCCTTCCCCTCAGCACACAGAGAGGTCCTCAGAGTCTCTCACTGTGTCATAAGAAGTGGGGAACCGTGGCCTCCCCACTGGACTTGGATGTCACACAAGAATCAAGTACGAAGTTCTCCATGGAATACAAGGAATGGATTCAAGCTTCACCAACCTTATTTTCCTCCTTAGCATTACCCTCCACCCACTGGAAATGGATGAATCACCCACAGACTCCCACATGGCTGGACATCCACCTTCCCTCTCTGCCTGCAAGTGAGAGCCAGTGTTCCCTCAGGTCTCCGCTGGGCACCACCTCCCTTGCACCCTCTCCTGTGTGCCATCCCTTCACCCCCTAAGTCTAGGACAGCCCCAGCCGCTCTCTTGTTCATGGTCTTTGCGCCCCAGGGGCCATGACAAACAGGGCAAATATTGTTGCATACCCAGGGAGATACACACACAGACACTCAGAACACACAGAGATACACACGTGCACATATGTATGTATTTCAGCTGATTTTGAAGGAGGAGTCAGCATATTCCTATTATAGATAAACTTGCAGATAGTTATTTCCATCCATTCATCTTGTCCTCTGCCCTTTGTGGGAAGCATTAATCTGAGGTCTCCAGTCATAATTCTTCTTTGTTAAAAATCCAAATGACCTCTGTGAAACAAGTCACTAAGATGACAACTTGGTGCAGGTCCTTTCAAAATATTATAGAAATAAATAGATATTCATGAATCTGGACCTATATGTATCTATGAACAAGTATTCTAAAGATAGCTGAAGGTGACCTAGGCAGCTCAATCCAGCTTCTCCAGGAAACATAGTCCATGGCCAGAAGTCTTCAAGAGGCGGCAGGTTACTAAGAGATGAAGTGGAGACTCCTGGTCTAGTCGGTTGGTGGCCGAGGGTGTTGCAGCCTGGAGGGTCATAAGCACCTACTGACACGCACTCATGTACATATGAACACATGCATTTACTTGCTATTGAGTGAAACGAGCCTAACATCATCCTTGTGAGCGTCCTCTATGGTCAGGGAAAGACTTTCAGATGTTTACTTCCACTTTTTCCCCTCCAGTTCTGCCCCTTTGTAATGAATATACATTAATTTATGGTTTCAAGCCATAATTTCCCCTCCTGATGAAAGACCTGCACAGACCTGCGAAGACAAACCACTCAGGTCCCAGTGGCAAAAAGGAGGGAAGGCAGAAAGGGTTGAAGTTTAACACAGAGGTTTTGTGACAAAAGTCTGTGTCAGGCTTGAAAGTTCTTTGGACACATACTTTCCAACATGTAGGATTTGGTCACAGAATAAGGGTGAATTTCACAGGGAAATGGCACCCAAAAATGAGGGTTTTGCCGTGTCCATGCCATTTACACTGAGGCACTGCTGGAAGTGTTTGGTCAATGACTCTCTTGGGCCCTGGCATAGGTGCCTCGCTCACATCAAGGCTGGAAGCCGCACAGGCGAGGTGAGCAGTGGGGGTCTTCCATCTCCACTTCCTGTTTACTTAACCACACTGCGTACAGGGGTGAGGAGAGACTGGAACTGGAGCTGGGTTAGTGAGTGGTCTACAGGTCAAGGGAGTGGTGTATACACCTGGATAGGATTCAGATGGAGTCTGGACTTTGGGTGGTATGACGGACGGCAAGTCTGTGAAGCAGGCACAGGAGGGAAGAGGTCCCTGTGGAGACTGTAGCATGTCCTGAGGACTTCTGAGATGGTAGAAACCACAAAGCTGCCTCAGCGGAAACTCAGAACCAAGCAGTATGACCCTCCTCGCCAGTGTGAGCATCATTTATCTTATTCTCTTCAGATCGTTTGCTGGACTAATTTGACTACTCTCTGCACATTATTAAGATTCTCGCTTCTTCCAAAGAGTCCAGTCCTACTTCTTAAGAGCCAGAAAAAGGAATATTCTGGTGGTAGCTCCCTCGGTGTATGTGTAGCACGTCTATTGCCAACACAAGTTGCTACTGAAAACTGGTTTCCGGGGTGGGTGAGGCTTGTAGCACATTGTAGTGATGCCAGTTGTCTTAGTTACCTCTTTATGCCCTCAAGGAGCAGAGGTTAATTCTGGCTCCTGTCTGCCAACTGTGCTTGGCTGGCTCTAAGGCAGGGTGGCTTGGCTGAGGGGCCCGACAGAGGAGGAGCTGCTCTGCTGTGGCAGCCAGGCAGCAGAGCACGTCAAGGGAGGAACTGGGGAGAGAGACATAAAGTCCTAGTTATGGCCGCAGTGACCAGCCAGTGCTGCCAGGCAATGGTAAGCTGCTCCACAGCCCTCATCAACGGTCATCACCAGAAGCTCCATTTATGATTGCAACAAGACACTGCTACTGCCCAGGGCCTCTTGTAGGCAGCAGACGCTCTTCTAGAGGGGGCCTGTCCTGGGGTCCCCATGTCTGCAGGCCTCTAGCTGATGTTTTCTTGTTGGTAAAGTGTTCTCCTGTGTCAGGAAGCCTGACTGACTGGGCAGGGAGTGGCAGCCTTCCCACCTTCTCTTCCAGACCAGCCCTTCTGGGACGCCATCTTGACCTGACACATAATACTCAGTGCCTGCAGATTAAGGGAGAGAAGGTTTATTTTTGCTCACAGCTTGTAGAAGTTTCAGTGCATAGCTGGCTGGCTTCTGGCAGGGCTGAGCACCATGACAGGAGAGAAGGAGCTCTCGGCATTGCTGTGGGAAGCGGAGAGCCATTAAGAGAGTGCGAGAGAGAGATGCTCAAAATCAGGCCCCTGTGACCTTCCCTGACCGCTTCACCTCCCAAATCACATTTAGCTCTTAAATCTCATAGTTCCATGTCCAGCACTCTGGAAAATGGCCGCAGACGTGAACTCCAGAGTCCTTGGGGTCCCATCCCTGCTACCCCGCCAGTGGCTGTGGACCTCATGGCCTCGCTCTGCCCCTTCCTTGCAGCTCGCTCGGAGGATCCACGTTCCTTCCTTCTCCAGCTTCCTGTGGTCTTCTCTGCACCTAGGGCTTCGTTCTCACAGGAACACACTGCTTGGCCTTCTTCTGCATGCCGGGGGAAGCCCTCCTGATGCATGCCTGTCCCCGATCGAGTATCAATTAAGGTTCACTAAAGGGACACGTTTATGTAAATTTCAGCTGTGTATGATATATAAAGGATGTGAAGTTTGGCTTACAATGGCCACTGGTAGTCATGGGTAGAAGAGCCCCAAATGGCTATCTGCATGGGGAGATCCGTAAGGTCCAGTCAGGAGCCAAAGACCTGGAGCTCCCGGCAGAGTTCTGTGTAGTCCTCATCCAACAGAACGGAGTCTGCAAGGAGCCAGAGAATTGGGCTGGGAGCCAGGAGGGAGTCCGAGGCCAGGGTGAAGGTGGGGGCTCCTCGGCAGAAACAAAGCAGCCTCCTTTTCCTTTCCTCTTGCTCCATCCAGCCGACAAGCCTGTTGGTTGGAGCCACCTGCACCGAGGCAGGTCTCCCGGACATCGCTCATTTGGACACACCTAGACAGGTGCTAAGCCAAGCTGGTTGGCGGCTCCTACTCAGGGCCCCTCACAGGAGGCTCACAGACCCTCCAACAGCACAGGAAGGAGGGAGTTGTCTACTCCATCCTGGCTGAGGCGGGTGGCTTTGTGGGGTTCTCGTCAGGTGGACAGGGAGTAACTGTCCCCTCCTGCCATCTGCAGGCTGCCCCAGGCCCTCTGCAGATGCCCACTTGCTGGGAACTCATTTCTGACCCATGTGTGGAGCCCTGACAGAGCTCCCTGTGCTTGGGTTCCTTCTGTGGGACCAGAGACCAAGGGCAGGACATGAAGAGTCTGTGTCTCACCCTCTCCCAGAGGCTCCTGGCGGTTGCTTTCTAGGAAAAATGTTCCTGGCCTGCAGTCTCGGCGTGAGAGTCCGTGCCAAGCCCAGCCCGCTGTCCCCTCTTCACACTGACAGAGACATTAACCAGACAGCTCTCGGGCCGCTGGGCTTGATTATGAGCTTTTTATTTTGATCCCTGGGAAAAGGGAATGTTTTCTATCATTCATGGAAAAACTTCCCTCTCCGCCTGTTTGGTTGTCAGCACGCCACAGGTGGTGGGCCTCAGGACAGCAGAGCCCTCGGGAGACCCGGCCTCTGACTTAACAGTCAGCGAGTGTCCCTTCTAATCTTGGCTGTGGGGTATCTTTTGCATCTTCATTGCATATCATCTTCCACTTGTCAGAACCTCAGACTCAGAGTGAGGTGGACTTTAGAGAGTGTCTGTCCACATGACTCCTGCCTCCTGCAAGATGTGCCCCTTGCTTTCCTGGAGAGAAACCGTGTGGCCTGCAGAGCCTGCGGAGCGTGGGCTCTGGGAGCTGCGTTCTTTCCCACAGGACTCGGGGCTTCCCTGGGTACCGCTGCTGGGCTCAGATCTGGGCAGCTGACCAAGTGGAGGCAAATCTTAGGCTGACGTGTGCTCTGCATCAGATTGTCAGGCTAAAAGTTCCATTAATCAATAACTTGTATGGCGTGCTCTGCCCTCTTCCTCCACTTTGTCTCCGTGTTATGAGTGCCTCACACCGGAGAAGTGGGAGCCTAGGGAAAGCGGTGACAAACAGGAGTAAGCTGAGATGGCGCTGGGTTTTCAGCTGTAACCCAGCACTGAGGAGGCTGAGGTGGGTCTCTGTCATTTCTCTCCTATTTCCCATCACTCTGTGACTCGGTACACTTTCCCTCTATTTTCAGCAGTTTGAGAATAACAGGGATGCCGATGACAACAGCTGATGATTACCGAGGGCACACTTTATGAGTTGCGTGGGAAGTTCTTTTCTCCTTCTGCTGCAGGAATCCCTTGCGTTTGGCCTTTACGGTTAAGGAAACCTGGGGAAAGGAGTGCCAGGACTTGCTCTAGATGGAGGTGACTAAGGAAGAGCTGGCATCTGCCTCAAAAAACCAACAAAAAGACTACACAGAAATGATCGATAAGTTGGAAATGGGGTGAAAAGAAAAGGAAGGGAAGGGAAGTGGGCAGTCATGAGAAGAGAGAGATGATCGGTGGAGAGGCTCAGTGCTGGGCCGCAGTACTCACCTGCGTCTAAATTCCTCAGCTATCCTGCTGGTATTCCTGGAGTCTCACTAGATTGAGACTAACTTTATCTTCCCGTTTCTTTGGGTAAGTCCATATTGCAATCCCTCCTGTGACCAGCAAATCTTCCTTTACTTTAGTGTCACAAGTGTCCTTATAATGTACAAGGACTGAGCAGCATGGGACTCTTGTCTTGTAGCCAGCATCACACAAGATTTTTACCTTAGTAGCAATCCAGTGTGAAAATCCCCCTGCTGGCATGCCTGACCAGAACGTGTCTACTCCCTGCTTTGTGACCTTCATGCTGGGTATTTCACATCCTCAGAAGCCCATTGGTAATTACTTTGGAGACCCAGTGTCCACTTGAGACCACTATCCACCTGCCGGCCCCTCCACAGTTTTTAATGTTCATATTGACTCACCCACTACCCTTGAACTTTCCTCCAAAGTTCATTTATTTTTTAAATTTCAATTTTTATTCATGTGGTACAGTGGGCCTTCGATTCACAAACTCAGTTCGGTCCTGAGGGCTGGTTGTAATTCAGGTTGGTCAACGGAAGGCTCGGGCTCCGAAGCACAATCTTCGTATTCTCTCTCCTGTACCAGGCAGATCTCAGTGTCCTTGAGAGATGGTGGCTGAGGATTTCTGAGCTAACCCCACGCAGGAAAGGATGTTGGAATGGATGTTAGAAGTCTGTACAGACTACATGTATATGTGAGACCATCTGCAGCTGGCATTCATGTTGTCGCTCAAGACTTTTGTTTGTCAGTTAATACTAAAATTCTGGTGGTGACCTAAGTTGTTCATGTGTTACAATGAGGGCCCACTGCACGTGGGATCAGCACCGAGCTGCCCTCAGCCTGCACTGCAATCTTCCCTTTTATCCTCTGATCACTGACGCCACCGAGACCTGCTTCTGCACATGCTACTGGGCTGCATATCACACCTGAGCCCGAATTCTTTTCTTTTATTAGTCCAGGTCTTCAGTACACAGTGGCTGCTTGGACTGTGGGCAGTTGGTACACATCTCTAACACATCTTAATCCTCTTCGTATCCCTTTCCTATCCCCTCTGTCTACCCTCCCCTTGTCTCTTGGTCTGCTTTCCTTTTGCAAAACCTTTATCTTGCTGTTTGCCATTATTTATGTTAGACTTTCCTCTTTAATTTATCTATACTTTGTCTCTTTCATACAAGAGGATCCATGTAAGATTTAAGCTTGTGTCTAAATTCTATTGTCAGGTTGTTTTATCTCTCCTCATTTAATAGAATAGTCAAACTATCTATACCTCAGCTATAAATGTGCAGTCTGTGATCTAGAAACCTCAGTTAGATGAAGACTAGGACTTGTGGGAGGCCTGGAACCTCTTGTAATCAAGGATGCTGGAAAGCCCGAGGGCATCTCATGCAAAGAAACGACCTTCTCGTCTTGGTAAAAATGTTGATGGTGTCACTTACAGATGCAAGGTCTGTTTCTATGGTAAAATTATAAATGCAAAGTGGACTCCCAGAGGTATGACAAGGACTGATGGCTGAAGAGGCTGCCCTGCCACGCCCCTCTGGGGGCACCCAGTGGAGGCTGAGCCTTGATTTGGTCTGTGGGTCCCTTATTCTCCCCGCCCTCTTGTTCTGTCCCTGTTGCCAGCAGCTTTGTCTTCTTTGGTTTTGGTGCTGGCGTGCCTGGAAAGAATGCTTGTTCTCTCGGGCTGGGTCTTCCCCTGGACACCTGTAGTAACCATTTAGTATTTATTTAACCCCCTTTTTCTTCCAAGGACACAAAATCAGAGCGAGGTAACTGAAATCAGCAACATGAAGAAAGAGCAGCCTGCTGTCGTTGCTATTTTACAAGAGAGCTGTACATTATTTGCCATGAAGGAGCCATAGGTGGCTTCAAACAAAAATGGAGTTTGGGCTGTGATTTGTTTTTGGCCCATGAAAAGCTCAGATTGCATTAGCAAAAGGGAAGAGTCAGTCTTCCATTATTATATTTACAGATTCTAAATGTTTACTGAGTGTCTAGTATGTGACATAAGTGTGCTGGCTTTTAGGGGCAGCACTATGAGTAAGACAAATACTTGCTTGCTTTTATGAGACTCGAGGGATGAAAATGTTCTGGAGAACAACCTGAGAAAGGAAAGACAGACATCTCAAAGGACAAAGATGCACTAGTGATGGAATCAGAAGAGGAGGTGACACATTGTCTTCCTTTTCTCTGCGTTATCTTTATGGACTCTAAAGAGATTTTATCCGTGATTCTCATAGGCTTGATCTCTGGCTACTTTGTCAGAAAGCTTTGGGGTGAATCCGTTGACCTCTGATCTCTTTCTTGTTTAAGGTTCATCTTCCTGGGCCACAGTTAAAGGTGAAGAGTTGGGCTTCGAGTATCATCTACATCATTTGTAATTAGTCTTAGTTGGCAGTGTCTTCTCACTGAAGAACATGATAAGGAACTGTGACAACAAACATTTAATCACCAACTTTATAAAAGTGTGTGATCTGGCTATGGTAGAGGAGGCCTGCCATCCCAGCATTGCTAAAGGCTGAGGCAGGAAGCAGAGCTGTGAGTCTGAGCCCAGCATGTGCAATTTAAAGTAAAAAATTCAAAATAAAAAGAAATGTAAAAAGAGCTAGAATGTAACTCTGTGAAGGCTCTGGATTCAATCCCAGTGCCACCCACCCACACACACACACACACACACACACACACACACACACACACACTGTATGTGTTTATGGCTACAGATATTTATGTGTTTATTCATTTGTTAAAATATTAATAACAAGATATATACACCACACACAACAGTAGAATGTGCACTTCTGTGACATGAGCCCACCCTCTGTGGGCCCCCACTGCTTTGTCCCACCACAGAAAAGAACCCACAGTTCTCTGTGCCTCAGGGAGCACTGAGCATCTAAGTGGTCTTTTTCCCCTTGAGGGAGCTGTGCGAGATGAAAAGCTTCCAACCTAGAAAATACACCAGAAGCTCTGAGTAACCTTCAGACGTGAATTATCTGCC